>MJUU01038101.1:112270-134392 GCA_002080025.1 Modiolus philippinarum
CAAAAAAAAACGAAATAGGCAGCCAAATCCAGTACCAAGGACATCTACCGAGTGCCATACACGGAATGAAGCCTCAGTATTTTTAAGTGGTTAGAATTTTAATAAAAACAGTTAATTTCTATAACACGCAAGGTAAAATTTTCATGTCAGACAAGTCTGACTATTGGGCTGGTGAATACCCTCGGGGACCTATGGTCTACCAACAGTGGCATCGGTCTAATGGTTCAAAATACAAAAAAATGCCGAAGCTGCATGAAAACAGTAAATTTTGTTATGCTGTACACGTTTTAAAACATAAAAATAAAATAAACAAAGATTGGGGTAGTATTACGTTTACAACCTTAATCAAGTCACTGGAACTAGAGTTATCGACCATACCCGAACCATATACAACAACGAATTTTTTTAAAGTCGCATAGAAAATAAAAATATAACAAGTGATAATTGTGTTCGCAAGCGAAACACAAAAGTCTCTCAAACGAACTCCCATATCGGATTTCAAGGCATTACGAGACTCACTCAAGAAAAAAATTTGGACAGGGGTTCAACTCAAAAATTAGTTTATACATATATTGCTGAAATCAAATTATTGCATGCTGAAGAAAGCACGTTTTTCTTAAAATTATAAGTTTTTTTCTTGGTTTCCATGGCTACCAAATGCACTATAAACCTTAACATCCAATTTCATACCTTGTTTAAAAAAAAATGGGCAGGGGTTCCCCTTATTATATAAGTAATACATATAGCTGTAATAAAAATACAACAATTAACAATTATTAACAATAATTAAGATTTTCTCAAAATTCTTAGTTTTTTGTATAGTTTCCATGGCAACCATAGCTATTTTGAAATTTCCCCATCCATTACAATCATTTTAAAACTGCTTCCAAAAACATTTTGGCAGGGGTTTCCCTTATTATCTAAGTAATACATATTGCTGTAATCAAAATACTATATATATTATCAAGAAAAACTACTATTTTCCCAAATTTCCATTTTTTGGTATGGTTTCCATGGCAACAGTAGTTATTTTTAAATTTCCAATGCTGTGGAACCCTTTTTTACATGACCCTCAACTTTTCAATGAAGTTTCATGCGGCAAGTGTTTATAGTTTTTGAGAAACTGTGAAGAATATGATGAAAATCATTCAAAATTGCACTTTCCTATAGGTTTACTATAGGACGACCCCACCCCCTGTTGATACCCCCAAAATACCCTTAATGGACCCCCTTTGATAAATTTTTGATGATTGCACATCTAGATACATAGGGCTAATATGCTATCAAGTTTGAAACCTCTAGGTCCAATGGTCTCTGAGATCTGCTTCTGACAACTTTATCCGGACGAGAATAAAGAAAGATGGAAAAATAATTAAACGCGCAGCATATAACTTCAGATAGTGATGCAACTTTGTGCAAAGTTTGAAATCATTCCATTCAGCCATTCCAAAATAATCACTCGGACAAAATTTATTGGAAGAAGAAAGAAAAAAAAGAAGAAGAATAATCAGAAGAAACGTAGAATAACATGTCACCCCGACTATGTCTGGAGTGACATAATAATAAGAAACGCAACAAAAACAATAAGTCTCCCAACTTCGTTTTGGAGACTTAATAAACAAAGACTGGGGAAGTATGACCTTTACCACCATAACCAAGTGTTCTGTACCAATAAAAAGAGAACTCAGTTGCTCGTGTTGATGAAGAGTATGCAGTTTTCATGTTTTGAATAAAGATGATAAATGATTATTCATTGTATTACTTCAGGATTTACATAATACACAAGTTGGAAAACTTGCAAGATGCAATGGTCAAATCAATAGATAATTTGAAATCTAAAAACATTTGAAAATCAAACAAACAATCCGTGAACTTTCTTCTTTTCATTAGGCAGTATTTTAATGGGAGAATTTCCTTTCCTTAAACTGAGAAACTAATATGATAATTTTTAACATATATATATATAAATACATAAATACATAAATACTAATTTTAGATTGTCGTCCAATCTACTGGATTGTTCAACACGGTGGGTCTCTTATAAGAAGCAGGAAATGCCTTCTCTACCGATGCCTCTGATCGCACCCATGGTTTTAATTTGCATCCATGGTGATCATCTGTTTCCTTTTTTCTATTCTGTGCCGTGGTGGTGTCTTTGTGTTTCCGATGGATATTGCCCTTGTCTTTGCATTGTTCTGTTTTAGACTGACGGTTAGAGTTTAAACTTAGTTTATTTTTGAATATAAGAAATTGGATAAGACACAAGTATGACAGACTGACGGTTCTCATTCACGTTTCATTCTCCATTTGTGATAGTCAATGTATTTTAAATCAAATAATCTATATATACTTAGAATCACCAAGACTTAACGTGAGATCTAATTTACGGTAAGATATACATACATGGCTGTGGCATGACTTAAGGTTGATTACACTAATGAATAAGCTATAACTCGGAATGTATTAATATGGAATTATTTTAAATATAAAACTGTGTTGTAAAAGGAAGTGAGGATGTAAGTATGAGCCGTCGTAACAAATTTTACAGTTTAAAAAAAATAAACTAGAAATTATTATTAGAACTGATGACAGGGTACTCCTTAAATCTCGTATACAGCATAACGAAATTTACTATTTATTTTGCAAATTTGGTATTTATGTATTTTGAAACCATTTGGCAGATGGCATTGCCGGTGACGGAGATCCCCGAGGGTATTCATCAGCCCAATAGTCAGATTTGTCTGATACGAAAAAATTACCTTACTTTTTATAGAAAGTCACTATTTTTATCAAATTTCTAACCGCTTAAAATACTGAGGCTTCATTCCGTGTATGGCACTCGGTAAATGTCCTTGATAATGGATTTGACCTCCTATTTCGAAAGTTTGATAATAAGTACTTCTTTTTTGACTACTTTTGGAAAATTGCTTTCCATATTATATAATTCTTATGTTTCTGAGAGGTTACTCCTTGAAACGCGTGTAGGCATAACGAAATTTACTGTTTATTTTGCAACTTGGGTATTTTTGTCTTTTAAAAAATGTGGTATGGTGAATTTTTATGAATTTCCAAGGAGTAACCTCTCATTAGTAGCATTAGAATCAAATAATATGGAAAGCCATAATCCAAAAATAATTATTTTCTAAAATTATTGTGAATTGTGTGAAAGTAAATGAAAATACTGAATTCTATCCACTTCGCTTGTTAAAAGAATTCGAAATGATACAATTATATTTTTATTACTGTTTATTGTTTGTAGATTTCAATTTCTAAAATGTAGATTTATGTGCAAACATAACTACTTGGTGTAGGATTGTTATTTTCATTTGTAAATTACTAATTTTGTGAGAAAAAAAAAATACAAAAATTTCGTTAATACTTTTTGAGCTTTTAAAATTCAGTCACATTAATAAGTAAAAAATCAATTTATCTCCCTTTCTCTAGATTTATCCCTTCGATTGTAAGAACACTTTGCCAGTTAAGTTTATGTTTGTTGACGATCCCGCATCCATGGATCAAAGGATAAAAAGACATGGATGTAGCGTTGCTCAGCAATTAGCAATAAATACCGCTCAAACCGGTGCTAGGGGCCTTCTTAAACTTGCTATGAGGTATGAGTACTGCTCATTGTTGAAGGCCTCATGGTGACTTCAAGATGAAGAACAACAATAAAAGCGTTGTTCCATTGCTGTGTTTTACCATGTATTTGTAGAGATTTTGTCTCATTTGCATTTACTTCATATTCCTTCATTGTTAATTCACAAAAGTGAGAGCTATTATAACACAGCGGGGCTCAGGACTAACAATGTAATATTATTTTCATGGATCCGTAAGAGGTCAGTTTATCGTACATCTCCCATCCTCTAAATTCATTCCCTTGAAAAAAACTCTAACAAAACTAAAAATGATTTTTGTATGAGAAAATATTGACATGTCACAGTGTAAAAAACAAGCGTTTTTGTTCTAATGTTTACAACAAACGTGGTATGATGCATCTAGATACTACAAAAACGTTATTACAAAAAAATTGGATTTGATAGTAGAGTAACTGTGTCTGTTTAATCCAACCATTTAACTCTAGTGGAATCGTCACTAGTAAGAAAAACGACAGACAGTCAAGAAAAAAATATTGAAAACTGACGTTAAACCTTGAAAAAGTAAGCCAACCAGTTCTGACTATCGTTGGAACTCTAAAATGACTACTTAAAGCAGTAAACGGATTAAATATCTAAAATTAAAGCAAAATAAAAATAAAAATAAAAGACTGGAGACAAACTAGCGCAAAAAGTACAGGTACATACTTAGAAAATATTGACACAAAATAAGTATTGACGTAGCCATGTGGACACAGCAAAGTTTGTACAGACGGCAAGAGCTAACTATATTGAAACTTACAATATCTAAATTTTTGTTAATTTTGTTGAAAACTAAGGAGCATCTCCCTCATGAAAATCTCTGTCCTTGGCTATATTGGCTTTACATTTAGATCATATTGGTTATTTGTTCTATATCAGTTTTTAAACATCTTTGAGTTAATGGTTTAGATTTTATCTGCACTGAAGAGACATAAGTTGTCGAAATGCGCATATGCAAAATTTAAATTCACAGTTATTTCGGTATTTAGTTATTTGATACCATTGCGTCGATGCCTCTACTGGTGGACTATTAGTCCCCGAGGGTGTTCACCAGCACAGTAGTCAGTACTTCGCTGCTGACCTGAAAGCCGATTTTGTTTTGAACCTTACAATATCTAAATTTTTGTTAATTTTGTTGAAATCTCAGGAGTATCTCCCTCATGCAAAGCTCTGTCCATATTGGTTATTTGTTCTCTATCAGTTTTCAAACATCTTTGAGTTAATGGTTTTCCAACGTTTAGATTTTATCTGCACTGAAGAGACATAAGTTGTCGAAAAACGCATATGCAGAATTTAAATTCACAGTAACTTCGGTATTTAGTTATTTGACATCATTTGAAGTTCGGTATTAAGTTATTTGAAAGCTTTTTTCAACAGGAATGAAATAAAGGGTTTCCTATCAAAACAGCAATGAAAACAAAGACTACGCTGTGTGAAAGTGAGAGATAGGCCCTTTTTTCTGCGGAATGAGAGATTTGCAAAACTTCCTAACGTATAAATAAAGGCTTACGCCAAAAAAGATTTTGAATTTGAAGAAATAAACCGAATGAAAAATGAAGTTTTGCTAAGTTAAAGTTATGCAGCACTTGACCTATTTTAATATGTGTTATCCAATGCTATCCATTTGTTAATTTTAAGTATGTTTCACTAGAACCAGAGTTGTCGACCACGCACGAACCATAAACAACAACGGAATGGTTAAAAAAGCCATGAAATCTTTCTGCAGTCGTATAAAACATAAAAAGTAGACATTATGTTCACCACCATGATAAAGTGCACTGTACCAATAAAAAGAGAGTTCAGTTGCTCTTGTTGAAGAGTACGAATTTTCCATGTTTTGAATACTCATGATAGATGATCATTTACCATTGTATATTACTACTTTATGTTTTACATAATACATAAATTACAAAACTTGCTAGATGCAATAGTCAAAATTAATTTTATAATTCGACAATTTGAAATCAAAACACATCATTCTAATTTTTTCTGAAAATTTATCAAACTGTATCTTATTTCTTTTTTTTCTTTTCAGTAGGCAATATATTTATTTGAAAATTTCCTCTACAATTAGGTACCGTAGTAGACCCGGGGTAACCGCAAAATTTCCATAAAGTCAATTTTCTTTAAATTCGCAGTATGAAACAATTATGTGCTAATATACTTCAAGAATTTTTTTTAAAAGTTTCACTGTAAGATTTTTTATATACAGTTCATAGAAACATCCCTGTCTTAGGGTCCTAAATTCTGTTGAGAAATCACCACCATGCGTTTACTACTGCACTGTATATCAAGAACAAACAGCATTAAGTCGCCCTTAATCGCTAAACTGCTTCTTAGAGACTTGTAGACCTGAATACCAGATAATAAATATAATAAGAATACATCAAGTGGTGATTTGCAATACAAAATAAATTACATTGTCAAAACAATACTGTAATTAGAGCTTTCTTAAATTTCTTCTAAAAGAAAATCCTATAATTCAATTTTCTTCAAAAAATAATAAATTAAAGATCCTCAACACATATGACTTATTTCAAAATTTTTGAAAAAGTCACCGTAGATTAATTTTTTTTACAATGGTAGGGAAACTGCATAAAAATGCACAATTTTCCTTTATTCTGAACGTCAAGTTGAAAGAATTACCTCTCTTGCCAAATATCTGACTTTCATTTATTTAAATATTTTTTTTTCTCAAAACCTGGAATGCAGGCATAATGAAGTGCTTTATTTATAGAGCGTATTTTCATGATAGATGGATATTTTGTTTCTATTTATGAAAAAAAAAATATTATAAATATTATAAATCTCGTTTTTCATTCACACCAATCACAACAAGTAACTTTTATATAAAAGGAGTTATCTCCTCTTAACCCAGGTCTTCTAGCTTAGATTGAGAAAAGAATATGATAATTTTTCGCACATACAATCCTAGTTTAATGCTGATCAGATGTTACTCATAGAAACACATGTACATGATACCAAAATGTTACAGTTAATTATGCAACTTTGGTATTTTTGTATTTTTAAGATTGTTGTTTCCTCTGTCGGATTTGACATGTTCAACACGGTGGGTCTTGTCAGAAGTAGAAAATGCCTACTCTCCCGGCGCACCTGATCTCGCCCAAGGTTCTAAATTGGGTCCATGTTGTTTATCTGTATGTGTGCTTCCTTTTCTCTTCTAATGTGATGTCTCTGTATATTTATGTTTCCGATGTTGCTTTTGGATTATTCTTTTCTAGACTGATGTTATGGTAATCACTCACTTTTCATTCTCTATTTTTTATTAGGGACCGACCATTTAACTTGAAAGGGGGGGGGGGCTATGGTTTTTCCAATTCTCCAATCCAGTAGCCACTATTTCGGTGCTGGCCCGAAAAACCGATTTTATTTTGGAAATTTGCAATATCTAAATTTAACAAAATTTTGTTCAAAACTAAGAAGTATCTCCTTCCCTTCTCGCATAGCTCTGTCCTAAGTTGCCTTTGGCTTTAATTTTCTAGATGTAACTGGTAACTTGTTCTCTGTCAGCTTCTGTACATTTTCAAAATGTTTTTATTTGATCTGCAATGAAGAAACATAAGTTGTCGAAATATGTATGCAGAAACTAAATTCAAAGTAACTTCGGTATTTTGTTATTTGAAACACCCCTTCAAAATTACAAAATCATTTCACTCACATTCAATCATTAAGAATTGAATCGGGGTGACATGTTATTATTCTATTCTTCTTCTTCTTATTATTATTATTATTATTTTTATTATTATTATTATTCCACATATTTTTGTCCGAATTATTTTTAATGGCTTGATGTAATCATTTGAAACTTGATATGAAGTTAGAGCAACATAAGGAGAACATTTTTTTACAAAAAAAAAAAAAAAACCAGATGGACTCCAAAATACGTCAAAATTTCAATTTTGTTAGAATTCATCTATAATTGATTTATAGATAGATTTTGAGGCTGCGAACAAGATGGAATCATCGAATTTGTTGTCTGGGGGTGACATCGGCTATTGCTTGCAATTGCAAATATAGTTTTTTTATGTCTTTTTTCTATTTTGTCGTGATCTGTGATACATTTAAATTGTCGTGTTTTTGATGATTGTTGCCGATTTATCAGATATGGAAATGCAGAGATTAAAAGTAATACCTGATGGAATAATCAGGGACATTTCATTCATGATGCAAAAACCACGTCACCATAGCCTTTTTGGAAGGAATTATCCTCCCTTTATTAGAATTTGACTTCGACAGTATATATCAATTTCAAGATCATTTTCATACCACCTCCTTCTTTTTTCCTGAAAGAGCTGTAATGCTATAAAAAGTTTGTGTAGTTGGAAATATAAAACATAGGGCAATTGTTGAAAAATCAGTCTGTGAATAATTCCCCGAGGCTGGAAAACTTGAAAAACACATTTTCAATCTGATTTGGCAACAATTTTTTATGAGTAAGTTGAAATCTTAGTCAGATTATATTTCACTTTCATATGCTGACAAATTGGCTACAGGTTTGTCTTTGATTAATTAAGGAAAGATAACAGGAAACAATTACAATGGCCGAACATTACAATTAAATGCCACAATCAACCAGGGAACTGCACGTCAAGAAAAACAATAAAAAGACAAACAAACTCGAGATAGCCGGACTTGGTACCGGTACTAGTAACAGCTAGCGGTCTAGCTGTAGGGTTAAACCGGTTTATGTATACCCAAATCTCCCCATTCCCTATCCCGTTTCCCTATAGTATGATGAACATACAAATAAAACCCAATACAGGTAGATGTCTATATTTCTGTCGAAGGTAGCTGTAGCTCACTAGGCAGTTTTGCAATGTCTTCTACAGTCAAAAGGGCGAATCTGCGCATCGAGTATCATACTAAACTGGCCGGAAAATTTCTTTTTTACAGATAAATGTCTATGAATAAAATAGCCGTAAACAACGTGCCGAATCTAGCTAGTGTCCAAATTGCGTTATTAGATAATTTTGATAAATTTAATATCTTTCCGATGCTTTTATGCTACACATGGTCGAAAAACAGGTGTAAAAACAAAGCCGATATGTAAATAAGTAAAGTAGCCATGATTCTTTCATATGACGTCAAAATTTCTTACCTTAACTCGTTTTGGTTATTGAATATCAGTTACAATAGCTATGGATACAACCAATCGAAAATGAAAGTCATTGTACTACCAATAACGCTGTTTATATAGTTGTTCAACTTTGTATTGGTTAATGGTGAAGGTAACTCGATCACTGTGTCACGGTATATAACTGTTATACTAAACCTAGGACAGATAAGTTAATGATTGTTTTCCTGAGATGACAAATAGTGGTGTGTTAAGAAAAACAAAAACGGAAAAGGCACGACATGGGAAGCCATTAGGCGATATTATTGTCTTTTGTAAATAGAGAACGAACAAAATTTTACTATGAAATGGTTGTAAAAAAACAAGAACAAAAACAACGGAAATGAAACTGAAACAAGTTGAGTTAAAAAAGTTGAAAGTAATATGTTATGAAACAGATTTCAAGGTTATAGCAAAATATTGTTTTTATTATGAGTTTCCATATTATTAGATCCAATGCTGCCGGTGGAAGATTACTTCTTGATACATATGTACATCACAACAACATTTAACTATTTATCATCCAACTTGAGTATATTTTATTTATTTTGCAACCACTGGCTCGATACCACCGCTGGTGGACAAGAGGTCCCTAAGGATATTCATCAACCTAGTAGTTAGACCATTCTGACATGCGTATTATACCTTGCATCCAATAAAAATTACTGATTTAAACAAAAGTTTTACACCTTGAAAATAATGAGCTTATATCCGTGTATTGCACTCGGTGGTTTCTTTTTGGCCTCCCATTTGGCCTCCTATTTCGATATTTTGGTAATGAGTACTATTTTCTGACTATTGTTTTTTAATAACCTTCCATACTTGATTCTACTTTTGCTTTTGAAACATGTGTACATCATAACAAAATGTACTGGATATCATGTAACTTTGGTATTTTATACGGTATCAAAATTTTGTATAAATATAAGAACAATTAGCTTGTTATTTTTATGCTTGTTGACGATCCCTCATCAATGACTAGAATATACATTGATTTAGCATTGTCCAACGTCTATCAATATATTCCGCATAAACCGGTGCTCTGAACGTCTTGAATTTACTATTTGGTATAAGAAAAGCTCATTGCTGAAGGCGTCATAGAAACTTCCAGATGAAGGTCAACAATAAAAGCGTTGTTCCATGTATTTTAGAGCCTGCTTTGTCTCATGTGCATTTACTCCATATCCTTTCATTAATTATTCAAGACTGAAGTTTGTCTCCTGCAGTTTGGAGTCCGTAAATGATTCCCCGTGCGAGGGATATATGCTCATATATTCCACCTCTTGGAAGAATTTCTCATAGGGATATACTATCATACTTTCAAAAATTACACAAAAATCCATATAAGGAGAGATACATCGCATGATCTTCATTTTGGTCAACAACTGAATTGTCAATTGAACTAACTAAGATTTTGTCTCCAGTCAAAGACAGGCATCAAGCATACAGTGAAACTATTCATGCCCGAAGTGACAAAATAACATGTGGATGCTGGATTTGATTTTTCCACACTGTATACCACACTTCCTAATGAAAAATCACAAACCAAAATTATCATTCAAAAAGCCTTTTCCGATTAAAAAAATGTTGTATAAGTTATAATTCCATTTTTTTTCTCTCAAAAACCAATTTAAAAGGAGAGGTATTTTAAAAACATGTGTGCAGTATACTTGATTTTTTAATTAATAATATATTTATCACCTTTGGAGGTGCTATATATCAACAGCAAGTTGGCATACCAATGGGCACTTATTGAGCACCTCTACTTGCCGACTTGGTTTTATATTCTTATGAAACTCGTAAAAGATAATTAAACAAAAGATGCTGGATTCTTCCTTGATGATGTTCTTTCCATCAATAACGCATTTTTTGCTAAATGGATCCCATGAGTATACCCGCCAGAACTACAGATAAAGGAAACAACTGAAACCACCAGATCTATATCCTTTTTGGACTTACATGGAATTTTACGAAAATGGCCATCTCAGTACTAAAATTAACGACAAAAGGGACGATTTCAGAATGATCAATTAAATTTACGGTAACTTCGGTATTTTGTTATTTGATACCACTGGGTCGATGCCTCTGCTGGTGGACTGTTAGACCCAAAGATATTCACCAGTCAAGTAGTCAGTACTTGTTGAATTTTCTTAACAAGTACAAAGAGCAGGGTTGGCAAAAAAGCGGGAAAAACTCATATTTCCCAGGAAGGTGGGAAATACTGGGAATTCCCGAACAATACTGGGAAATATACTGTCAAATGATATAACTTCAAAACATTGTAGTGAAAAGTGTAGCAAAAGGATTAAATATGTCTTACTGCATGTATACATAGGGAATTTCGTCTTCTCTCATTACCATATGACTATTCATAATAGGTAAACCAATAAAAAAACTTTTCATTTTCACATTAGACATCACCTGCATTCAATGGTAATCACTGTTATACCTTGAAACGCATTTACTTTGTATTAATCTTATTGTAAACAATAATTTAATTCATTGAGAAACTGTTCATTGTCATAAATATTTGTGTCAATTGTAAGAGTTTATTACTAAGACAACAAAAGAATCAATGATGGGCTTGGGTATGCTTAATTTTTCAATATATCGGTTTATTCTGGCTGTTCCAACATTCTTAAATTTATAGGTAAAAAATATAAAATCCATGCAGGAATAGTCAGAACGGTTGTATAAACAAGCTATTAAGTTTTTGTATACTGTAAAAAAAAATGTGTTGGAATTACATGTCCCATTTTTGCTGTTTGTATGAAATTCTTTTTTGTCTGTTAAGTATTCATGTGAAAATTCTACTGATTTTTATCTTTCAAGAGTTAAAAGTTATGGGTAACATACCCTTGCTTAAGTGCATATGTAGCTCAATTATAAGCTCAAATTTGTAAGCAATCGAGCTCTATCAAGGCAGTCACTGCATCGACCACAGCCCCTTAAGTAGCGAATGAGTTGGGAGATGTAAACTCTATATGTCGGTGCTTTTGTAATTAATTATAAATATTTCTACAAAGAAATGGGAAGTTGACTATTGAAAAAGTCAAGTCATCAAGTTTGTCATACAGCCTAGTTTGTAGTGTACCTCTGTTGTCAATTTCAAGATGAATTCAAGAGTCAAGGAACGAGGCCGATGTGGAAGTATCTGTAGTATCATCAATTTCGAGCTCTTTTGGATACATAAGATGAAGAAAATCGCTTAAGCAGGGGTTGTTCGGTGCTCTTTTCATGGTAAAATGAAAATGACTTCAATCACAGAAATTAACATATTTACAATATATATATATTTTAATAACTTTCATCCTTTATAATTGAATGAATTAATTATCAGAAGTTTTATGAATATGTATCAAAAATTTCCAAACATGTTTTTGAATATAATCGAATCAATCTAACTTAATGCTTACAAATTAATGTAAATAAAAATTTTCAGAATCTGTTTTAAATGTATTCTTTAAATATTTTAAAAAAAATTAAATTTTTTTTAAAGATTTTTAAAATTTATTCATTAATTTACTAAATCTAATTTTCAGTCTCTATCTTTTTTCCATTATTTCAACATTTTAAGTCTATCTTTTATTTATTTTTAATTTTTGCCATGAAAAAGTTATAAATTTTGAAAAAAAAAACTCTTAGATACAATTTGCTAATAAAATGTTTAAATCCAATGTTGAATCACAACACAATTTTGCTAAAAAATGTTTAAATTCAATTTTGAATCCCAAATTTACCTGTATAATTAATTAAGCAATAATTACTAAAACAACAAAACCTACTAAAACAACATCCATTGTTCTCTGCGTGTAGGAATATCCAGAATATATATTTTTAAAATGTTGGAATAGCCAGAAGACACCAATATATCAAATTGATTCAGAAAGAAATGTTTTCATTACTACCTAATTAAAAAAAATAATTAAATGTATTTTAAACACAATTTTAAAGATAAGTTTAAAAATAGAATTAAACAAATAGTTAAGATTTATTGTGTCAAAAGTACTTGAACGGAGTCATATTTTGTCTTATTTCCCAGTATTTCCCACTTTTTGAAAATTAAGCAGTATTTCTGTTACTATAAAAGTTTCTGAGGGAAGTGTTTGGGGAGATAACTCTGTTACTAAAAATAGATCAACATGCTTGCGTAAGTTTTGAGGTCCCGAAACAATGTCGACTTATCCCACTAAGTATCAAATAAATATGTCGAGCAGTTTTTCGGCCAGACTGCGGCGAAGGAAGAAAACAAATAATTAAAAGGTCAATTGTTCAGAGAACAATTGCAAGGTCTTTCACCAGTTTTCACAATGGTAATTCCATGAAAGTCACTTCCGGTTGGTAATTGAATTTATGTCCTTTTCACATCATCACAAAACTTTTCAGGTATTGTTGCTGAGCACCTTTATGACAAATAATTGAAAAAAAAACAACTAAAAATTGGCTATGACCAATACCTCTGACCTTTGAACTAGTGCTCAAATTGAAGGTCTCTTTTTGCTGATTAATTTGATATGTTACTTGACAATACTATCTGTAACGGTTTAAAAGTGATATGTAAAAACACATTTTTCAAAACGCGTAAAGAGCAATAACTCTTTAGGAGTCACGGAGAGTTTCAGTCCAAATGAAACAAATGTAGTCCTTAATATGTTGAACATTTTTGCATTCATACTTTTTTTCAGCTATCTATAATGGTTTTTAAGTTGATCCCCTATCAAGGTCAAAGGTCAAAGGTCACCGATGACCTGGTACTCAAATTAAAGCTCTCTTTACACTGATCACTAGAGATATATATGTTTACATATTATCTGTAAGCGTTTAAAGGTTATTCGCGAAAAACCAATGTACCGAAACGTGTCAAGGGCTATAACTCAAAAACGGTTCATCGCAGAGTTTCGCGCTTCTGAATAAAATGGAGATATCAATGAGAGGAGTATTTTTGCAATGTAATGTTTTCAGGAATTTTCTATCGTTTCCGAGATATCGTGATAACAAAATTTCAAATTGCGGCCATTTTGAAAATGGCGGACGAAAAATTTTTGGACCCCAGATTTGTAATCAGGACTATGAGAGCTACCTGGAAGCCAAATTTGGCGGAAATCCGAAATTTGCATATTTAGGGGTCTAAAACGCGTAACAGGGGTCGCGACTCAAAAATACAATTGCGTCATAAATCATCCTGAGGATGAGTCGAAAATTTTTCCCAATTCAGAATTATGATAACGGTTTCTGAGGAAATCTTCTAGCAAGATAAACCGTATTTGGGGAGATAATTCCGTTATTATAAATAGATCGATATGCTTGACTGAGTTTTGAGGTCCTGCAGTAATGTTGATTCATCACACCAAGAGTCGGAAGGATATATGTCAAGTAGATTTTTTTACAGCGGTGCGACGGAAGAAAAAGAATAATAAAAAAATAATAATCCGAAGAATAACAATAAGGTCTTTCACTGTGGTGAAAGACCTTAATAATCGGAAGAATAACAGTAAGGTCTTTCAAGACCTTAATAATCGGAAGAATAACAGTAAGGTCTTTCACTGTGATGAAAGACCTTAATAATAAAAAGAAAAAAAAACAAAACAAAAAAACAAAACAAAACAAAACAAAACAAAACAAAAAAACAAAACAAAAACAAATAATCAGAAACCCAAGGGAAAGGCTCTCAATGACCTTCGAAGCCGGATTACGACAATCAATATCTTAAAACAAACATTGGCGTAAACATATGAAAAAGAAAGGAAATGGGGTAAATGTCAAGGAGACAACATCCCATATCCAGGTTAAAACGACAAAAAACAAAACATCTAGGGGTCACCATATGGTCTTCAACACAGTGAGGAACCTCACACCATATAGTAAGCCCTAAATGGCCCCGAAAAGGTAAAAAGTGAATAAATCAATGGAAACAAACCACATCCAATAACCCAAATATCAAGAAACTAAAATTTTATACGACAAGGACAAGCCAATGACCAACATATTCCTGACTTGGGACAGGCGCAAAAATTGCGGTGGGGTTAAACTCGTTTTCTTGGATCTAAACCCTCCCCCTATGTGTGGTGAATGGCTAAAAATAAATACACAAAAAGACTCACAGTAAAAATCAAACTAGAAAAAAGTCCAACTTATCAAGACGAGTACCCTTACAACGAAGTACATAAAACATGAAGACAATACACACAGGTACTGTCCGGACAAATGCTCGCAGTTACTGACAGCTAGCTAAGGACATAATTTCCGTTGACTATGATATCAAGCCTTCTGACATATGAAATTTCAATTGAAATACTTCTAAATAGATTTGGTATAACAACATCATCAATTATAAAAGAAGAACATGATATTGTGCAATGCCAAATACTGCCAATATGAAAAATTGTTTAAATGTAGTTATGGTGTAAAGCATTTACGAGATGATCAATATTTTTGCCAGCAAAAACCAGAAGTAAAGATTTAACAACAATGCTGTATTTATATCCTTTATGAATAAGTTTGTTCAACGGATTAATAAGTTTGGAAGGACAATTTTTGAATTTATGCGCTTTGTAAATGATATTTCCATAGAAGTTTGGATGTGAAATGCCCTGATGTATAAGAGCCCTGCATGTAGAACCAAATTTTCTTAATAAGTCAATGTATCTATAATAAAATATAGAGAATGTTTTTATCAATTTATGATATCTAAACCCTTGATGCAGAAGTTTTTCAGTGAGACAAAGATTTCGGTCGTTGAAGTCAGAAACATTACTACATACTCGTGCATATCGAACAAGTTGTGAAATGTAGACCGCGTAAGAAGGGGCTAACGGAACATCGCCGTCCAGATGGGGGAAATTGACTATAGAGAATGAGAAATCATCCCTTTTATCATAAACCTTAGTGTTTAACTTTCCTTGATTTATTGATATATCAAGATCAAATATCAAATTAAAATTGTGCATAGATAGATAGATTAGATGGAATTTTTGTCAATTTAGAATATGATCTATAAAAAATTGCCATAAAAATTTCAAGGGAAGTCCATCAGCTCTTACCAAAGATATCACGATTCCATGAAAAAGAATACATATTTTCTGACCACCAAACCAAATAGCACTACAAAATATGGGTGGAGTTATACTAAGGATTTCATGTAAAAGCGCGGCATGTAAAAATTTCCCTTAAAGGTTTCAAGTTAAAGAAAAAAGCTATTTCGAGAGAAAGGTAAATAGATGGTGAGGGCATCTTACACAATATCACACAAAGCTTTAAATGAATTTTCGAGACGGCCGTCAAGTTGAAGCGATCTGTGAAACAGATAGACGGACACCTGACACAGTCTACCTACTCTTGTGCACTGGTAAATTAGACTGGGTTGTAAAAACATTTAAATACTTGCGTAATTAAGAAACACACGAGAAGGCTCCAGTCTTTTAAATTTGATAAGACTTTGTGAGATATACATTGTAAAAACAGATGCAATAGGTTTTGTCAGAGAACATTCCATTTCCAAAACAAAATTCTGCGCCCACATTTATTTATTGAAACCAAAAATGATCAAAAGTAAAAAATAATTTACAATATTACAGAAGAAATTACCATAACATTCTGAAAACAAATCTGAAAATACGACCTTTTCACCTAAATAACACCTTGAAATATTGCATTCTAATACAATATTTTTGAAGCAGTGAATCTGATTGGATAACATCTGCCGTGAATCCACAATCTAAAAGGCGCAACTAAGGATGGTCCGCAATCTTGGAAAATGTTTAGTTTAGTAATTTATTTTAAAAAAGAACAAGCGAAATATTCATAGTTGCTTACCTTCTATACCATTTTTATTGAATTTCATTAGAAACTGAAGCGTAGAGACCGGCTGAAAACGTCTTGTTTTTACGTTTCACAATTCAAGCCTTCGTGTGACGTCAAGTTGCTTTCATGGCAAAGACGTTCGTAAGTTTTCGTGGACTTTGCTGAATTTGATTTTTAGATTAAAATAATGGAAATAATAATAGTAATGATAATAATAAGGTTATTCTACCTATTGCATTAGAATGAAGATTATACATCGGCAAACGAATGCCGAAGCAAAAATGAGGAAAGGGGGTATTCTAACATCATAAATCCAAAATCACGGCAATCCATACCTAACACGAATGAGACAGTATGACAAAGACAAAACAAATAAAACAAAAAAGAACAAGAACGCCACATAAATAAAGCACTAGCAGTGTGAACCCCTACAAAAACTGAGGTGTCATCAAGTGCTCCGGAAGGGTAAGCATGATCTGCTCCACGCGTCACACTGCCAGTGTGAAAAGTCTGGTTTTGTTTCAGTCGGTGTTAGTCAGTCCGGTAATAAATCCTGGATCTATTCAAAGATATCTGTTTGTGAAAAAGAAACATTGTAACAGTCTCTCAAATCGTGGTGACGACCGTAAAACTTCTGTTGTGACGATTGCAACAGAAACTGAACATATCCATGATGAAAAAGCTTTTGAGACAGTATTTTCGCTCAGTTGACAAAATCACTATACAAGCTACAGGCACGGAAATAACGATTAAGTCGTGAAATGTACACGCCATATGCCGGAGATGTGGGAATATTACTGCTCACAAACGGGAAGTTCACTATTGGAAAGTCTTAATCATCACACTTGTCGTAAAGTTTTGTTTTCAGACGTCCAGAGCTGTCAATGTAGAGGTATAGGTCCAGGTATAATGCTGATGATGGTGTATCAGTGGTCTCTTTAATTTCGACTTCATCTGGGTATATAAGATGAAGATTATCCTTAAATTTAGGATTGTTCAATCAAAGAACATTATCTTTATAACGGAAAGTGAAATTAAAGGACTTGGCTAGTTAATTGTTTTTTTTCTGAACTAACCCTTGTTTGAAGCTGGCTTCATACGAACAACAAATAAATCCGCTAAAAGTGGCGCACATTCAATCCCCATAGGTATTCCTATTGTTTGCTGGAAAACTTGTATTCCAAATTCTACAAATATGTTTTCAATCAAGAATTCCAGTATTGCGATGACATCCTCCTCTGTAAACTTTTTGTGTGAATCAGTGTGATGTTTAACAAAATAGACCCCATCTTTACTTTTCATCAAATATGAATATCTTCTTTCTTCTTTACAGATAGACTGGTGTATTAAATCCCGGAGAACTGACTTTAGCTTATCGTGTGGAAGAGTAGTATAGAGAGTACAAAAATAAAATGTTTTGACACTGTTGCAGTGGTTGAGTTCAGTTGAAGATAGATAACTGTATTGTTTTGTATTTTCAGCTTTGCGGATGTAAATCTTGAATTTACGCTCGCAAATATCCGCTTACCTACCTCCGCTGACGCGTCGCTAAGAAAAATCAGTTGGCGACTGTAAAATCTACGATTTACGCCCGCAAAGCTTAAAATACAAAACAGTTATCTCCTAATTTGCTACATAAAAATCACACTTGTATCAGTATCAAAGTAAAGAATGGAAAAAAATGGATAAATAAAGAAATAAAACAAAATAAATCAAAAATAAAGATAAATCACGTCGTTGTTCAAGCTAAGTTCCTAACAATATACACTATCATGACCGCTTTTTTAAGGCGATGAGTATTAAACACTATTTGAATCCAAACAACGATGGACTAGAGCACATATATTTTAGCATTGTCTGGCATCAAAGTTAATGATGAAAACGGACACCTCCCATGCATTTGCTATATACCCAAACCCTTAAGAACGGATAGAGATTCATAACTGGGTTTTAGGGATGCACCACTGAGCCCTACTAAGCTCCTACTGTTTTATCTACAGACAGAAATTGCCTGAATTACGACTGTTATAAAGCATGTCATCATTTTACAAATTCTTATGCGTAAATATGTGATAAGATGACACCCTTCCACACCCCTTAAGTAATGTCTGTGGATTTCATTAGAAATAATATACACAATTTCAGCATAAAAAATTAGGAAATGGCAATTGTCAATTTCAACAGATCAGATGATTCACTTATACTGATATAAAAAGGTACACTTTAATAGTTCGCATGTAATCTTATCTAGTAGTTTGATTGTCAAAAACATGTTCACTTAGTTGGCCAGTCTTCACATTTTTGTTACAATTTTATGATAATTTCTCTAATGAATTAACACACCGAGTTTTGACGGTTTTAAAACTATTATTATTTTTAACTTATTTCAAAAATATATTTTCTTATTGAGAATGATAAAATATAAAAGATATATATCAATGTATGCTCTCTATATATTTCAGTAACGGTGTACTTGTGCATGAGAGAATTTCTCATATGGATATACTACACATAATTTCAAATTTTGGCATTTATTTTTGTTATTCCGAAATGTAATTCTGACCACCTGTTAAAAGTGCCCACATCTCACTACTTCATACCGCCAAGTTTTCTTACATTCGACTTGATGAGTGCCCTGTGTTTGTCTATATGTTGCAATCGTCCACTAGCTTAGGACACTAGTGCTTTTGTCGGGCAAAGGATGACAGTGATTGTAAGAAAATTAATGTTTGTTGACAATCCCGGACCCATGACCAATGAAGACATGGATGTAGCGTTGCTCGATAACTAGCAAAGAATTCCGCTCAAACCGGTGCTAGGGGCCGTCTTGAACTTACTATGAGGTATGAGCAAAACTCACTGTTGAAGGCCTCATTGTGATTCAAGATGAAGAACAACAATAAAAGCGTTGTTCCTTTGCTTGTTTTTACCATGTATTTGTAGAGACTTTTCTGTCTCATGTGCAATTACTCCATATCCTTTCATTCACCATATATAAAATTGTAGCAACGGCAGTAGAATACCGAAGGAACAAAGGAGTGTAATTTACAAAAATCGAAGTCCAAAGACACGGCCAAAACGAGAACACAGACAACAATGACGTTAGCCATAAAAACAATGACGTTAGACAGATACAAAGCACAGAAACAGAAATTACAACATTCAAAACAAAGGCACTCACAGTGTGAACTCCGGTGAAACTAAGAGTGACATCAGGTGCTCGGGGGGTAAGCATGTCTTGCTCTGTTAACAGTGCCCGTCACATTGTGAGTGATTCAATCCGGGAAAATGTCAAAGTCGGTAGTCAAATCCGGGAAGACGTGAATCTAGCTGAAAATGTCCACTTTCATTTGGGATACTGACACGTCATATCTTTCAATAATTTTATGGTGACGGCCATAGAATTTCTTGAGGGATGATATTAACATAGGTTGAACAAATCCCTGAGCAAGCAGCTTTTGGGACAGTGTGTTTGCTCTGTTGAAAAAAATCACTGTACAAACTACANCTCGATAATTAGCAAAGAATTCCGCTCAAACCAGTGCTAGGGGCCCTCTTGAACTTACTATGAGGTATGAGCAAAACTCACTGTTGAAGGCCTCATTGTGACTTCAAGATGAAGAACAACAATAAAAGCGTTGTTCCTTTGCTTGTTTTTACCATGTATTTGTAGAGACTTTGTCTCATGTGCATTTACTCCATATCCTTTCATTCACCATATATAAAATTGTAGCAACGGCAGTAGAATACCGAAGGAAAAAAGGAGTGTAATTTACAAAAGTCCAAAGACACGGCCAAAACGAGAACACAGACAACAATGACGTTAGCCATAACAAACAATGACGTTAGACAGATACAAAGCACAGAAACAGAAATTACAACATTCAAAACAAAGGCACTCACAGTGTGAACTCCGGTGAAACTGAGAGTGACATCAGGTGCTCCGGAAGGGTAAGCATGTCTTGCTCTGTTAACAGTACCCGTCACATTGTGAGTGATTCAATCCGGGAAAATGTCAAAGTTGGTAGTCAAATCCGGGAAGACGTGAATCTAGCTGAAAATGTCCACTTTGGGATACTGGCACGTCATATCTTTCAATAATTTTATGGTGACGGCCATAGAATTTCTTGAGGGATGAAATTAACATAGGTTGAACAAATCCCTGACCAAGCAGCTTTTGGGACAGTGTGTTTGCTCTGTTGAAAAAAATCACTGTACAAACTACATGCTCGACAGTAACGAATCAACTGTGAAATGTACACTCCATAGGCTTGAGAGGTAGGTATATTGCTGCTAAGAAAGGGAAAGTTCACAATTGGGAATTTAAGATCATCACGCTTGTCATATAGCTAAGATTTCAAACGTCCATCATCGTCAATATACAATAAAAGATCTAGGTACGAAGCTGAAGTAGGTGTTTCAGTTGTTTCTTTAATTTCAAGCTCATTAGGATAGATTTGATGTAAATACTCCTTAAATTTAGTATTATTAAGACAAAGTACATCGTCTATGTAGCGGAAGCTGAAATTAAAGGACTGGGCTAAATGTTTTTGTTTTCTTTGAAACAACGGCAGTAGAATACCGAAGGAACAAAGGGGTGAAATTCACAAAAATCGAAGTCCAAAGACAGGACAAGAACGAGAACACAGAAAACAATGACGTTAGACACAAAAACAATAACGTGAGACAGATACAAAGCACAAGACAGAAATTACAACATTCAGAACAAAGGCACTCACAGTGTGAACTCCAGTGAAACTGAGAGTGACATCAGGTGCTCCGGAAGGGTAAGCATGTCATGTTCTGTTAACAGCACCCGTCACACTGTGATTGATTCAATCCGGGAAAATGTCAAAGTAGGTAGTCAAACCCGGGAAGACGTGAATCTAGCTGAAAATGTCCACTTTCATTTGGGATACTGACACGTCATATGGGATACTGACACGTCATATCTTTCAATGATGCTATTTTGACGGCCATAGAATTTCTTGAGGGATGAAATTAACAAAGGTTGAACAAATCCCTGACTAAGCAGCTTTTGGGACAGTGTTTTTGCTCTGTTAAAAAAATCACTGTACAAACTACACGCTCGACAGTAACGAAATCAACTCCGACATTTACACTCCATAGGCTGGAGAGGTAGGTATATTGCTGCTAAGAAAGGGAAAGTCGTCCATAATTGGGAAATTAAGATCATCACGCTTGTCATATAGCTTAGATTTCAAACGTCCATCTGCGTCAATATAAATAAAAGATCTAGGTACGAAGCTGAAGTAGGTGTTTCAGTTGTTTCTTTAATTTCAAGCTCATTAGGATAGATTTGATGTAAATACTCCTTAAATTTAGTATTATTAAGACAAAGTACATCGTCTATGTAGCGGAAGCTGAAATTAAAGGACTGGGCTAAATGTTTTTGTTTTCTTTGAATAAGCCCTTGTAAAAACTTGGCCTCGTACGAGTAAAGGAAAAGGTCAGCTAAAAGCGGCGCACAGTTTGTTCCCATAGGAATCCCTATTGTCTGTTGGAAAACACGACCTCCAAATTCGACAAAAA
>MJUU01038105.1:3523-15322 GCA_002080025.1 Modiolus philippinarum
ACGTTAAAGCAAGAGTTACAACATAAAGTTAAGATTATGGGGTAATATTACCCCAAGATTTTGTTATATTTTGACTGATATATTGAACACAGGAAGGGATGTTTTCCCAAAATTTTGATTTGCATGGCATGGGGTAATATTACCCCAAGATATTGACTGATATGATGTTGTACAAAGGATGGGATATAATACTATCCCATGATCTCGATTGACTTAACATGGAAAATTGGATGGGGTAATATTACCCCAAGATTTTGAATTGTATAACACGGAACATGGCATGGGGTAATATTACCCCAAGATTTTGATTTGTATAACACGAAAATGGCATGGGGTAATATTACCCCAAAATTTTGATTCATATAGAACTAAACATTGGATAAGGTAATATTACACCAAGATTGATATAACACCGAATATTGGATGGGGTAATATTATCCCTAGAAACATTTAACAATTTATGGGGTAATATTTCCCAAAGATTAATAGGATCTTGCATAAGGTCATATTAAAGATCTGGATATCTTTCACAAGTGTAAGAAATTTCGTCTTTTCTCGAGTGGAGCGTAGTGGAACGAGAGGAAAAGAAGTAGAATTTCTTACACGAGTGAAAGATATCCCGGTCTTTTATTTTGATCTGATGCAAGTATACCTATTTCTTCCGTAAAAAGCGAAATGAAACGTCTGGAAACCTTTACTGTTTGAACAACGTTGTCGCCATTTGAGTATTCTTTATATTGTGACGTCAGGTGTTTTTTGACGTTAAGTCATGGTTACGATTGTTTTATCACAAAAATCAACACGTCTGGTTGGTCTTTTACCGATGTGAGATGAGGTTACGTGCATCGATCTCACATGGGGCATGTCGTCTCCCTCTGTAAACCTACATTTACCGAAGAATTTGATATGTTGCCCTATAAGTTCTTTATGTGAAACACAGTAAAAGTCATTGGAGAAAGAATATCCTTCCGTTTGCTCGTGGATTACGATATTTCTCCATTCTCTATAGTTAAATTTCTTATATTAACATGCTCGCTAAAGCTCGCATGTTGAATATCACAAATTTAACTATCTTGAACTGGAGAATTATCTGAATCCACTTGATCTGGAAGGATATACTATATGTAACTCTTTGGTCGTAGCAACTCTGTAAAATATTATCAAGTTATCTTATATAAAGGTGGATGGTTTTCTTAATGTTGTTACAACATTTATTGAAAAAGTTTTTGCAACTTTTAATCATCATTTTACAAACGCTACATTAAACCATTAAAAGTCGTCCTGATGTTGCTCAGACGTTCAGCTAACTTTCTCAAAATGGTACAACAACGTCTCACATATGGAAAATGTTCCACACACAAAACTAAAGCAATACTGCATGTGCAACACAAGCTATTATATCAAAATAAAGCAAATTCTGACTAAGATATACTTACAAAGGGGAAATTTTATTTTCGTTAATTTTTCGCGATAAGTTCATTTTTGCGAAAAACTACCTTGCGTAATTTTTTTTTTCCATTACAAACGTAAAAAACGTAATTGAAATTTTTTAAAAATAAAACATCTGGAATATATGTAGGTCATGAAATTTAAACCACGCAAAAATTAAACCTTTTGCAGTATCTATATACACACAACATATGTTTTATATGTTAATTGCGTATACTTAAATATTAATTTAAAAGAGAGAGGAATCTTTTAAATGCTGACTAAATAACTAATGTTGCATTTTGTGTATAGTACATTTTACACATGGTGACATCCACATCGTTGTATGAATATTATATTCCTTTTCACTTTTTTCTTTTATCTTCGGGTTTCGTGTTTAAATCCAATGTGTAAAAGCATCCATTATAATAAATTGCTTCACCACTTATTTATTCCGAGATTCGTTCTGTGTTGGTCAATCTACAAGTAAAGAAAAACATATATTGATACGTCTTTTTCCTTATTTTTTGCACATATTCCGGTAAATTAAGCATTCTTTAAATTTTTTGAAAGTATAAATTTATCTTTCCTCCAGATTTTACACAAAGTGCACAACAAATTTCACAAAAGTTTTCATTCACATTAAGTGTGTACACATTAGTAGAGCATCATTTATTTCCAGGAGAGAGTGGGAAATGATAAATTAACACATCAATTAAGTATTTTTGACTGTCATTAATTCTTCTTGCACATGGGTAACCTGAGAAGGAAAGAATCAAATACGGAAAGGACTTGAACTGATACGGAATTAACTGTCCTCTTGGGACGGATCACCTATAATATATAGTCAACTTACATTAATCTATTTATCAAGTTGTCATTAAATACATATTTATATACAATGCTAATTTTCAGAGATTAGCCATAATGTAGTTATTTTTGTTATCCTCTAAATATAAAATTACCGTTAAAAATAAAATGGTTTAAATATGATAAAAAATAATTATATGTATAGCAATATAATTTGATGATAATGTTAAATAGTCGTTTTAAAGCAAAATAAGTAATTGTAACTTTTATGTTATTGTATTTAAAAATTTGAAAATAAAACATGAATAAATGGGAAAAATTATAAGATATAATATTTTACGAAAGGATATGGAGTAAATGAACATGAGATCGTAACACATATGTTAACTCCAACTGCAATAATTTTAATGAGCTGTATGGCCATTTCGGAAATTAATTCCTCATCAGCAGCACTAGAACCCAAATAAAGGAAATCCATAATTTCAAAAAATGTTTAAAATGCTTAAAACCAAACGAAATCCGAATAATCAGTAATATAAATATAGCTAAGGACAAAACTGCGATGGAGGGAGTTAATCCTTCGGTTTAGAATTTGCATAAATTTAGATAATAGTAATTGAACAAAGTGTACACATGAGATATTATCTCATGTACAAGTACACCATATCTAAGAAAAATAAAGAGCATACATCTCTACCACGGGGAATTGTTTTACCAACTCCACACTGCAATAAAAGACAAACTCCTGAATTAAATATTTTACGAAAGGATATGGAGTAAATGAACATGAGATCGTAACATATATGTTAACTCCAACTGCAATAATTTTAATAAGCCTTGATTTCTTTTTCGAATTTGATTTACAGTTTTTACTCCGATATAATATTCTGTTTGTATTGATTAAACTCGAATTTATACCAAACTGTAATTGTTTAAATACTCATTTTAATATTATTGATGCATAATTTAGGTCTTTCTTGCATGGATTTTTTTTTCTCGATTTATGCTATAAGCAAAGGGTGGCGAATGATGTGCAAGGCTTATCAAAAATGTCTTGCGAACGCATTATGTGCTGTAGCGATATGGAGCAGTTGTTGTCGGGTAGCATAGCACTGATCATAAAATAGTATGTTCCTTCACAAGACTGTTGAATTAGGATTAATTTTGATTAGGGTTTTAGGTGCCAGGGGGATTCTTTGTGTATTCGCATATAAAAAAAATATATGGTGCATTTTTAAAGAAACTCCCTAACAAAATATAAATAGCACTCAGCAATAATTTTTTTATATCCGTTACCATTTCCAGGCTCTTGGGAGCAAAAGGATAGGCAGATTTTTTTTAAATACCTGATCTTTTTTTAAATGAAATTTAAATATTCGTGACTCAAGCATTTGGTAGTATATAGATGTGCCTAGTTCTTTTTGTTACTCTTCTAAAATGACAAACTGCTGTCGAAAATTTACTTAATCGAGTCCTTCAAATACTTATGCATGGACCATTTGTTTTTCGGGTGGTGGCCTGGGATTTCCACGCGATTCCAGATTTTTTCTTTTTTTTTTTCTTTTTTTTTTTTTGCCGGCCAGATTATTTGTTACCCATTACGCTATGAGAGCTACGCTGTTGAGCAAGGCTTTTTTCAATGGACAGGATGAGACACATATTAGATTATTCTTTAACCCATATACGCTGTGCGAGGAAATTTGTTGAGGAAGGCTTTTTTAATAGACAGGCTTAGACACAGTACAGATTGTTTTTTTTAACCAAGATGCTGGTCGGAGAATTTAGTTTAGCAAAAATCCGGGTCAGAAATTAAAAGAAAACAAAAGCAAAAAAACAGGCCACTCCCTGAAAATCAAATGATCTGTGCCGTATTGGGCGTATAGGCATTTGTTATTATGCATTTTAGAAATTAGATCCAATTCAATAAACCTATTCCAATTCACGGTTTGTGACGTAAATATCATTTGTCAGCATCTGTGTAAAACAAAGAAAAAACAATAAGCAATGAAGGGATATGGAGTAAATAAACATGAGACAAATTATCTACAAATACATGTTAAAAAAAAAGCAATGGAACAACGCTCTTATTGTTGTTCTTCGTCTGGAAATGTCATTTTTTAAGAAAACGTACAAATATTCATGCACAGTGGAACATCTTGTCATCTTTTTACAAAGGAACTGTCAGTATAGATGTAGAAACAAACAATGAATTAGTCACAGCATCACACCATTTGAAAGGTAGGGAGACATATTTATTAAATCGACCCTATAAATATACAATTAGTTCTTTTTCTCTAATCAGATTTTTTTCATCCGATTTTAATAACGTTTATTTGCAGTCCCATTGTTGTAGATTTCAGCAATATAACTCTGGATGTAGCACAAACATCATTTATATATTGAGAATTTGTGCTGCGATTTTTTAAACAGTTTCTTATAATGAACGTTTTAGTTATTTAACTTGGACAGAGACGTATATATATTCTCCGACTTGGATGACATGTGGACTGACGGGAGATCGTTTATTCCTACATTTAGTCGAACAGTTTTGGTTTCAATTCCTTTTTGATACAAATGGCTAGATCTCGTGCATTAATTACCAATGTCTATAGGAAAGTAAACCTGAAAGCCACACCAGAACTTATGAGTGAGCTGATAAATTTAAGTAAGTTGTTCACCGGTTCAGCCATTGCTTTTTTTTTCTAAAAAGCAACTTGTCTCTTTGTTTAACATATTTAAGTTGTAACACAGTCAACGAGTTATGGAAGCTTCATGTTATTAGAAAGTTATAAAAAAAAATGTAAAAATAGCGATACATAAGATATGACAGTAGCTTATTGAAGATTTAAAATTAATCAAATCAAATCAAATCAAATCAAATATTTATTGTCATATAAACATACATGTAGTTTGTGACATTAACAAATAAAACAAGCAAGTAAAGAAAAATAATAACAGAGTTATGAGTCCCCTGTCCTCAGTTCTAATGACCGTTTTATAAAGGACCCTATTTTTTCTACTTGCTTTAATGTTGATGGGCACAGCAAAAATTTAATTTTTTCATTTTCAGTGAACGTGTTAAAATTTTTAACATCTTCAGATATAATTACATTGAAAAGATCTGATCTTAAAGTAGAATTTTTCTTACAATATAACAAAAAGTGTAATTCATCATCCAAAATATTGCAAAACTGGCGTAGTCTATTTTCTCTAGGTATCTTTAAGTATCTACCTTTTTCTATTAACAAATTATGATCACTTATTCTTAATTTTACAATTTGCCTTCTTTTTTCAAAAATACCGGTATGTGAATTTATTAATGGCATAAAAAGTTTCTCTCGAAATAAAGTGTGCAAATCATAATTTTACATACAATGAAGCAATATCTTTGTCTTTTTGCTATCAATCTTCAATCACAGTAAGCGAATAAAAACCCATATCTAAAACTTCCTCAAACTACAGATATGCCATGTTATGATCATATTACACACTTGCACTACAGGTTTATATGTAACATCTGGTAAATTTTGTGTCAGTATTCACACAGGAATCGATAGATCAATTTTGTTTATAAGAATATTTCAATAACAATCGCTCCCCTGGGTCATGGCTGACTAAGCTAAATGATAAAGGACCTCCTTTTCAAGTATTTACCTTGATGTATTAGCTTCAAAATTTAACTATTATACCTAATGGCAACAATATTGGATATGATGAACACTTACTGGTCACCCTTTTTGAAGGGCCAAACTGAGGCACGATCATAAATATCACAATTTTGAAGGGCACCACTTAAGGACAATTGTGACTAAGTTTTGTTCCAATTGGCCGAGTAGTTTCAAAGGAGAAGACCTAGAAAATGTTTTCCCATATGGTCAAACATTGAACTAAGTTCCCCAATGTTGACCTCTTAGATGAGGTGCAGTCTTAACGGACACATTTTTAAAGGGGACCATCAAAGGAATATATTGTGACGAAGTTTGGATCCAATTGGCTTTGTTGTTTCATAGAGGATCTTCGAATTCCCGAAAGGGTCCATTGTTAAAATATGCTACAGGTGGCAGCCATCTTGGATGTGATGCGGACTTGCCGCACGAATATTTCAAAGGGGCAAACTAAAGACTATTGTGACCAACTTTTGTTCCAATTGGCTCAGTTGTTTCCTATTAAACGATATTTGAATGTTATCCAAAAGGGTGCAATGTTAAACAAAGTTCCCTGTTGGCAACCATCTTGGATGAAGTGCAGACTTACAAGACATATTTTAAAGGGGACCATCAAAGAACTATTGTGAGCAAGTTTAGATCCAGTTGCATGGCTCTGTTGTTTCAGAGGAGAAGATCTTTGAATGCTTTCCCATAAGGGCCACAGTTGAAATATGATCCACGCTAGCATCCATCTTCTATGTGATAAATCAAAGCCATCTGATTGCTCTTGTTTCTCTTCCCATTTTATGTACGTTCCTGCTGGTGACGTTATAACTTGGGACCTCAACATGATAAACAATGAGAAACTACGTGATCCCTTCAGAAAGGTCCAAAATATCGTGAGCCCCAACCCATCAATTGGAAACTTAACTTTAAAATATTGATTGACGCAGTTGAGGAATATACCAAACAATGGGCTAAGAGAGAAATGGAAAGGGTTGAAACACTGTCGACTGGATCAGGTCTGTAAAGTCATTAACTGTAGCTCAAATAAGACGCCTTAAGTCAATCATGAACCCAATTTCAAAAAGGACATTCGAGGATCTCAATGTAGAAAAAACATCGTCATTTCTCCATGACAATTATGTTATTGTACAAGCTACAAAGCCCAAAGCAACATCACATTTATCTGCAAAAGGCACTACATTGACTGCTTAATGATAAATTAAAAAAAAATGAAAAATTTATGGAAAAAGGACAAAAACTTATAGACGGCTTTTCGGATTTTTCTTCAAAGTTGCAGGGCGTTAGATCTTGACATGCTCTTCATTTCATTTCCATTATTTTTTTTGGTATCTGTAACGGTTTTTGACTTATTTGCAAAAAAAACAAAAAACAAAAAAAACAGCAATTTATCCTTAGACAGCGGCCATGTTGTTCGGTATTCCGGCTAATCGAACATTATTTTGAAAATGCATACTCTGGTGATGCTTGTGTTTGTTTACAATTTGCCTGGCAGTTTCAGAGGAAAAGATTTTTGAATATGGACAAAATGTATAAAATTTGACAGAACCCATAATCAATCAATCAATCAGATAAAGGACAATAACTCCTGCACGTGTATTCAGATTATCTTCAAAATTTCCGTGTGAGTAGAGCTTGGCATGCTGAACATTGTGGCCATCTTGAATCTATAATGAGTACTAAAATCATACATTTGTTTTAAAGAATTAACAGTTCACAGCATTTCCCATAGGGCCCTGCGTTAAAACAATGTTCCCCGATGGCGGTCATTTTGGATTTGTTATTGGTACAGATATGCAAAATTTGGTACATGAGCATCATGTTACCATGCCTATATAATATCAACTAATAAATCCCTCGAAGATATATAGAAAGCAGCCAAAGCCAGCTGCTACTTCACCTCGTTGTGCAGCATTGTCACATGTTAAACATGTCAGTAAACAGGAATGGACTTGGTGAGGTGAGCTAAAAAATATATTAAACATAACATGCAGAGGAACAGGTCTACAGGTCTATGGGTCAACACGTCTGCGGGTCTACAGGTCATGTCTTGGGGATTGTACAGACCCAAAGTTTAATAAGTATACAGGTCTACATGTCTATGCGTCTACAGGTCTACAGGCAGGTATATCTAAGGGATTGTATACAAAACCACAGTTTTATAAGTCTACAGAGCTACGGGTCTACAGGTCGACAGGTCTACATGTCGGCAGGTCTACAGGACTACAGGCCGACATGTCTTAGGGATCGAACAGACTCACAGTTTAATAAGTATACCGGTCTTCAGATCTACGGGTCAAGTTTACAGGTTGACATGTCTTAGGGATTATACAGACCCACAGTTTAATAAGTATACACGTATACATGTCTACAGGTCGATATGTATTAGTAATTGTACAAGCCGATAGTTTAATAAGTAAACTGGTCCAAAAGTCAACGTGTCTACAGGTCAAGAGGTCGACATGTCAAGAGATTGTTCAGACTCACAGTTACAAGACTCTAACCCTAACCCTATCCCTAACCTCACCTCGTGCAGCATTGTCACATGTAAAATATGTCAGTAAATAGGAATGGACTTCGTGGCGTGAGCTAAAAATATATATTAAACGTAACATGCAGAGGTAAAGGTCTATGGGTCAACAGGTCTGCGGGTCTACAGGTCTACGGGTCATGTCTTGGGGATTGTACAGACCCAAAGTATACAGGTCTACAGGTCTATGCGTCTACAGGTCTACAGGCAGGTGTGTCTTAGGTATTGTACAAAACCACAGTTTTATAGGTGAACAGAGCTACGGGTCTACAGGTCGACACGTCCACATGTTGGCAGGTCTACAAGACTACATGTCTGCGGGATCGTACAGATTCACATTTTAATAAGTATATTGGTCTTCGGGTCTACGGGTTTACAGGTTGACATGTCTTGTGGATTATACAGACCCATAGTTTAATATAAGTATACAGGTCTACAGGTCGATATGTATTAATGATTGTACAAACCGATAGTTTAATAAGTAAACTGGTCCAAAAGTCTACGGGTCTACAGGTCGACATGTCCAGAGAATGTTCAGACTCACAGTTACAAGACTCTAACCCTAACCCTATTCTTACCTCACCTCGCTGTGCAGCATTGGCACATGTTAAACATGTCAGTAAATTGGAATGGACTTCGTGAGATGAGCTAGAAATATATTAAACATAACATGCAGAGGTACAGGTATATGGGTCAACATGTCTGCGGGTCTGCATGTTATGTCTTATATATATATAGACCCAAAGTTTAATAAGTATACAGGTCTACAGGTCTATGTGTCTACAGGTATACATGCAGGTGTGTCTTAGGGATTGTACAAAACCACAGTTTTATAAGTCTACAGAGCTACGGGTCTACAGGTCGAAAGGTCTACATGTCGGCTGGTCTACAGGACTACAGGCCGACATGTCTTAGGGATCGTACAGACTCACATTATAATAAGTATACCGGTCTTCGGGTCTACAGGTCTACGTACAGGTTTACAGGTTGACATGTCCTGTGGATTATATACAGACCCACAATTTATTATAAGTATACAGGTCTACAGGTCTATATGTGAAAGTGATTGTACAAATAGATAGTTTAATAAGTAAACTGGTCCGAAAGTCTACGGGTCTACAGGTCGACATATCCAGAGATTGTTCAGACTCACAGTTACAAGACTCTATCCCTAACCCTATCCCTAAAGGCCCTGTCACACTAAAACGTTCTAGCCAACGTGTGCCGACGTTCGCGAATTTTTATAAGAACGTTGGCACATGCCGAAGAAATTGAAGAAATTCTCTTGTTGGACGCATTCATAGCGTCAGGCTAACGGAATACAACGCACGGAAAACTTTCCCATAACTTATATGCAACGCTTACAAAACGTGTAACAGCGTATGACAACGTTGCAAAGGCGTTTTACTAGCGTACTTTGCGTATACCGAACGCATCCATAACAGTCTTTTAGCATTGATCGAGCGTAGGTATAGCATTTTGGCGATCTTTGTAAGATCAGCTTGAAATTCTTCATCCCAATGCCATTTGCAAATGTAGGAATTGATAGAAATGCCACCGAAAAATACGACAGATTTGCAGGAGGGATATGTCCTTCAAAAATAAAAAAAAAAATATTTTCAAAACAATATGTCAGTATGATACTGAAATAAATCAGCTATTTACATTACTTTGGAATTTTGTCTTGCTCTTTAACCATTATTTTTATAATAAAACATCGACTAATACGTTACTCTTTAATTAGTTACAAGGACGCCCGGTTTGCGTTCTCTACACGTTTAACACAACTTTCGAGAAACTACTGTATATTGCACACATTGCGTGCATAACGTACCTCTAGCGTTCGTCTAACGTCTGCATAACTTATCAACAACACCTTGGCGAACGTCGTGAAATTTTGAGCATGTTCAAAATTATCCGACGCACCCAACGTTCAACAACGCACGCCAACGTGTGTCAACGTGTTTGTTACTTGTTACGAACGTGCCTCTAACTTATACAACGCACACCAGTGTGTACGAAAATATTCTCACACGCTGGGCACAAGTTGGTGTTATGCGTTAAAGTGTGACAGGGCTATAACACTAATCCTAACCCATACCGTAACCCTAACCATATCCCAAATCCTAGGAAGAATAAAACTGGCGTGTCGGCAGGTAGACATGCAGGTTGTCATTTCTGCAGGTCTTCAGGTAGATACGTAGCACAAGCCCTAACATTTCCCAACTCTAACCCTAACCATATCTCTAACACTAACTCTATTCCATACCTTAACCCAAACCCTAACATGCACTTCGTCAGGTCGACAGGTCGGCAGACAGACAAGAAACACTACACTGTAAAAACGGTGTTTAGGTTTTAAACACTTTTAAAACATGTTTAGGAATGTGTTTAAACCCTTAACACTTTATGGTTAAAACGTGTTTAAAGCTAAACACGTTTAGGAATTAAACATGTTTAGAAACACAAATCATCTTGACATTATTTATGTTTAATAAGTTTAATACTTATTGATTTATTAATTCTTCTTTATTTTTTTATTCTTTGCTTTGATTTTTACAATGATCTCTCATTCTCATGTACATGTAACTACTTTTGATTTCTAGGGAATGTTTTAAAGAATGTTTCATAATATATGCATTTATTTAATACAACCATTATTTTATTTGAAGCGACTGAATACTACTTTGTCGTGAATATTTGAAGAATATTTAATTTTCTTTTTATGTCTATTTAGGTAATGGAAGCTGCACTTGTGGATTGGAGTGTCGACAGCTTCCCCGAATTGAACAAGACTGAAGAGAAGAATATTTTTTTGATTAAATAAAAACTCCCCCCAAATTTCATGTAAATAAAAGTTCAACCAAAACCTAATAAGTCTAAACATGTCTAGGTCTAAACACCTAATATCTAAACATGTTCCAGACCTAAACTCTTTCTTTGCTACTTAACATGTTTAGGTGTTTAAAAACGAACACAAAAAAGTGTTTAGGGTTGTGTTTTAAATCTAAACACCATTTTTACAGTATAAAGATCCGTAGACCTGTCGACCCGTAGACCTACCGACCTGTCCTATACTTTTTGCGGCGTTTGTACCATGTTCTGTTTGTTTCACCAGGGACTATGTATAAACCCTGGTTTCGTCCTTGCTATTTACGTTACAGGGGCTTAGCTGAGTTCAAAATGATGTGCAAAAAAATTACGTCATGTGGATTGACGATGCTTGACGACGCGCCCCGCGAACAGAGCCCACCTTGCGTAGCGAGGTGGTCTTTACGGCGGGGGTCTGGTGACCTAAGTATCATGAGAAAAAACAAAGATTTTTCAGGCAAGAAAACAACAAAATTGACAAGAGCTGCC
>MJUU01038107.1:9296-21538 GCA_002080025.1 Modiolus philippinarum
TTACAGCCCGTTGAGGAGAAGACTATCAATCTATCTAATCTAGCTGAAGAACAAAGAAAATGTGAGGACTTTGCTGACATCATGAAATATAAGCAAACTGGGCAAGTACCGCAAGATCCAGATATAGCAAGAACAGTCGTAGCGGAATCTTACAACTTCGAAATAGAAGATGGTATATTGTGTCATTTCTATTCTAAACGTTGCAAGAGAGTGCCTAACAATGAGCGGCTGGTCAAACAAGTTGCAATTCCAAGGAATCTTCGCGACTCAATACTGAAAGCCTATCACGATTGCATATTAGGAGGGGGACACCAAGGTTTTGACCGCACTTATTCAGCAATTCGCAACAAATACTTCTGGCCGACCATGTACAATGACATTAACCAGTTTGTAAAAACTTGCGAAATGTGCCAACAAACAAAACGTGCATATAACTCAAGACCACCTCCACTACAACCTCAACCAACACATGATGTATTCGGCAGATGGCATATTGACATTCTTAGTGGACTTCCTACAACAAAAGATAAGTACAAACATATTTTATTAGTAGTGGACAGTTATTCAAAATGGTGCGAAGCTTTCCCGTTACGTACACAAGAAGCTACCGAAGTTGCAAATGTATTTTACCGTGAAATAATAACAAGATATGGTGCCCCTAGAACTCTACTTTCTGACCGTGGAAAGACATTTATGTCAAAAGTATTAGATGCACTCTCGAAACTTTTCAGTATTAAAAGATATTTAACAAGCTCCTACCATCCACAAGCAAATGGTGCCGTTGAAAGAATGAACTCTGTAATTTTACAAGCATTACGTATTTACACAAAAGATCAACAAGATGATTGGAATGACTTACTGCCAGGAATTCTCATGGCATATAGAGCAACACCGGCTACACAATCAACCGAATTTTCACCATTCTTTTTACTATATGGAAGAGAAATGACACTACCTATCGATACTGCTTTAGTTCCAAAAGACCATCTCTCGCAAAACCATAGAATCTTTCTGAGTAGAATCCTGCAAAACCTGGAAACCAGTCGTAAAATAGCAGAAGAGAACATTGAGCAAGCCCAAGAACGGTACAAACATCAGTATGATAAGAACACAAAAGAGACCGAATTCCATCCTGGTCAAAAAGTTTGGCTTTACTGTACGAAAGTCGGAAAAGCACCAAAATTACACAGAAAGTGGGTCCATACTACATTTCGCGGAAAGGACCTAATAACACCTTTAAAGTGAGACTTTGTGCAACCAATAAGGAAGTTAAATCATTGGTTAATGTACAAAGACTTAAACCCTATTTTGATCCAAATAGTAGGCCAACCAACTTGCCTGATAATGGAGCGAATGATGAATTAGATCCAGAAGAGATAGCAGATGATGATGATGGAACAGATCTTGTACCAACTGAAGAACATGACAATCGACAACCAACTCAGGGTAACCAAGGACAACACAATCGACAACCAACTCAGGGTGACCAAAGACAACACAATCGACAACCAACTCAGGGTGACCAAAGACAACACAATCGACAACCAACTCAGGGTGACCAAGGACAACGCAATCGACAACCAACTCAGGGTGACCAAAGACAACGCAATCAACAACCAACTCAGGGTGACCAAAGACAACACAATCAACAACCAACTCAGGGTGACTTCAATCAACAACCTACTCAGGGCAACAGCAATCGACAATCAACTCAGGGCAACAGCAATCGACAATCAACTCAGGGTGACCACAGACAACAGAACAATCGACAGCCAACTCAAGGAGTTAGCAAGAACAATGAAGTAAGTCAAATGCCAACTTCAAGTATGAACAAAACACCAGCAATTTCAAAAAACATTCCAACAGTTTGTGAAAATTGTGTCAAAAAATCTTGTAAGGAAATGGAAGATAATACAATAGATAGGATTTTAACTGCATCAAGATACAAAGGAGTGTTATATTACAAAATCAAATTAATGGACCGAAGTAAAGCCGCAATGTGGGTATTTCCATGCAAACTATCTAAACAAATAAGAGATCATTTTCATGCAACAAAATCGTTGAATGGTAGGAAAAGAAAGAAACCATTTAATCGAAGGAAACACAAATTTTTCAACAAAGCTGCGCAAAGTAATATCCAGTACATTAGTACAACTTCAAGGGAAATCGCAATACAGACTGACAATATAGAAGATATGTGTGAATCATCTCAATATGAAAAACAAATTAAAGAAGTACAAGCTACTAGAATCTTAAATGGTAGACCTTATTTTTTGGTACAATATGGAAATACCACAAAATATCAGCCATTTGCAAGTGTTCACTATTTCGCAAGAGATCTATTTATTCAAATAAAAGACAAATTTAAGCAACGACTTATAGAACAAGATATTAGGAATGTAAGGGGGAAACATAGCAACAAGAGGAGAAATATAGATTTTACAATTCCAAAGTCATATGGAAAAATACATGAAGTTATATTGAATAGTAATGGCCAAAGAGATAAATATTTGACAGGATTCAGTAATTCAGATATTCTTCCAGAATGGTTGTATTTCGACGAGATTTCCAATGGTGCAATATCAGATTTCTTGTATATATTAGAAAAAGAAATCAGAAGAAAATAAATGTATATGATGTATAAAATGAAAGTGTAAAAAGTCTAATTATAAGGGTATATAAAATTATGTTTGTATTATCTCATAGATGATAATTTTTTTGCTAGCACAAATCTATAAGGATTTTTTTTATAATTGTCCATGTATGTTAATGTTTGTAATGTTTGTTATGTGTATTATTTTTATGTGTATGTACTAGTACTTTATCAGATGCATCTTTTTTTTTTCTCTGCATTAACAATGGTGTTGAGTTGAACTGATCACTCAGCTCTTCACTTTGCTCTTGTATGAGACTGATCACCTCATACAAGTAGCAATCTTTCAATGAAACACTGTGTCATTCAAAATGTTTTATTCAATATCAAAATTTTATTAGTAATTTTATTTTCAAGCTTTCTGGTGTACTTGCTTTGTTTTGTATCAATAGCTGAAAAAACTACCTTTTTCATATATTCATTTTATCTGCTGTGACAGTCATGTCTGTCTATCTTTAATTCCCAAAGTTTTGTTTTTTTTCCACCAAGAGTGTACATATATTTTGAAAATGTTACCTGTTGTGTCTGAATATTTTTTTTCTCTTGTATTTTTCAAGAGCTTGTATTCTTAAAATATTATCTGCTGTGTATCTTTATACAAGAGTTTTTTTTACGAGTGTTATATTGTTATATATTGTATAGATGTTAAAATGTTATGATTTTTTTTTTCACCAGTGTACAGATGTTTCTCATTGATGTTTGGGGACAAACATATTGGAAGAAGGGGGGTATTGTGATAGGCTAATTTTTGGTTAAAAGTTTTTCAGGTTATTTTTCATAAAATTTAAAATTAGCAACTTATAATTTTAGAATTGTTTATATTAATCTAACATTTTTGTCACATATCTAAAATTTCATAATCCTTTAAGTGTCACTATTGTTTGACTTTGAGTTCTTTGTCACTAGTCGCTCAAGGCAGCTTTACATAAAAATTAGCATATTAAATAAGTAATTGTCACATGCCCTCAAGGAAATTCAATTGTCATCAATTAATTATATAGATATTTGAGTATTAAATATAATTATAACATATCTTTGAGCAAAATTGTCATTTAAGAAATTTAGTTAATTGTTTAAGTAATTCTTCTCAAGTCTTTGAGTAAATTTCAGTCAAAACTATAAATATAGAATTCGAAATCAGAGAGAGACAGAGAACCGTCAGTGCTATAAGGCGAACACACACTTGAGTTACTCAGACGCTATTAAAGCCACATCATGAAGACAGCTATAATCTGAATCAGTCGCTACTTCAGGCTCAGCAACTGCAGTACTCAAAAGACCACAGCAAGATCATCAGACGGAACTCACTACTCAGAACTCAGCCGCATTAGGAATCATTTCGTTCATCAACTTCAAAGGAACTCGTGATATATTTACAATTTTGGACATTATTCTGTGTTAATTCAAAAGTGACATTTCATATTCAGATTTGGACATTTCAAAGTGATATTATTTGAATTTATTGTTATATTTGGATTTGTTTATTTTCTTATATAAATTGTTAAAACTTGTTGCTTGTCTGATAGTTATGCCATGCCATATCTATTCGTCCCAGGAGTCCTTGCATTGCTATATTTAAGTTCCCCATACTTGGCATGCACTGACTCTTGGTGACAACAGCCCTATAGTCTGAGGGTCCGATAGTCCGAAGTTCCCGTAGTCAGAAGGTCCGATAGTCTGAAAATGTCACATATCATGTAGTATCGCTCAACCGGTTAAAATAACTAATGGAGATGTTGAAGACAATGTTGAAGAGATAAGTTGAACTCGTTGGAAATTAATGATAAACACTTAAAATTAGTTAAAAATAAAAATTCAAAGCCTCAGCTATGGCATATTTAATTCTTCAGTATTATACTGGTTAAGTCAGAACTACACATTTAAGCTTACCCAAGGTGGGTTTTGGTAGTCATTTGGTGCACGATGTCTGTTTGTCTTTCTTTAGTAAATTCTCAAAAACCTTTGATTCAAAAATTTTCCCCTCTAAAACCACTTAGAAAAAAATTGTCAGAAGAATCCTCGGATGCTCCCTTTGAAAATTTGCGTCCAGCATAAATCAATACCCTACCCAAGGTGGGCGAGAACAGTAGTGGACATATTTTCCAGTACTAAATTGATTTTTGTAAAAGACTTTCCACACATGATTTTTTTTAAAGTTTTAGTTTCAGTGGAGATTGTCAAAATATATGCCACTGAAAGTCATGATTTTAATGGATTGGAACAGAATGACCAAATTTGAAAAGCATATATCATACATCACTCCTATAAATTTGTTACTAACCACAATGTAATTTAGGAAGAGATGGTAGAAATGTGAAATGCGAATGGACGACTGACGCCAATTGTTTTCAATAGGTCACACCGACATTGGCGACAAATACAAAATGGGATACATTATATCCTGGTTTTTGAAACAATCGTCGTTATAACATTATTTCTGATGTGGCTGTTTGAAGTCTTTGATTAGTTCATTGCCTTAAGGCGATATGAACCTGACGTGTTCATTGCCTTAAGGCGATATGAACCTGACGTTTTAAATCTCAAATTTCCGGTGCATATCTCCTTAGAAACTTAAACTAGAGGCTCCCAGGAGCCTGTATCGCTCACCTGGCTTTCAGTTGCCACAATCAAGCTAACATTTTAAGTTATACAGTTGAACTTAAGTCTTGATCTCAAACTTTGTTAGCTCAAACACCACCAATATTTTGAACTGTATTTAAAGTCTGATCTTGTTTTACTATATTTCTTTGTTGGGTTTTTTTGACAAAAACATACTTGCAAAGGACCACTTTCAACACCACTTTTGAAGTTGAGTCATAATTTTGTAAATGGCGGTCAACAACAATTTTTAAAACCATATTTTTAATTTACCACATCAATATTTATTTGGAAACCAAATTTCATTGAAATAGGAAAATACTGAATTTTTCCCGCCTATTTTGGCGGCCACTTTGAAAATGGCGGTCAACAAACAATTTTCAACAAGACTTTTGAAGTTTTGAAGTTGAGACATAATTTTGTAAATGCAAATTTTCAAACCATATTTTTAAGTTATCACATAAATATCAACTTGGACACCAAATTTCATTGAAATCGGACAATGTTGAATTTTCCCGCCTTCTTTGCGGCCATTTTAAAATGGCAGTCAGCGAACAATTCTCAGTTTTGAATTCATAACATCAATATCCACTTGGAAACCAAATTTCATTGAAATAGGACAATGTTGAATTTTCCCGCCTTTTGTGGAAGCCATTTTGAAAATGGCAGTCAATGAACAATTTTTAACATTGGTTTGAAGTCACAATATCAATATCCACTTGGAATCCAAATTTCATTGAAATTGGACAATGTTGAATTTTCCCGCCTTTTCTGGAAGCAATGGCGGCCAACGAATAATTTTCAACACCGGTTTTGAAGTTTTGAAGTCGCAACATCAATATCTATTTGGAAACCAAATTTTATTGAAATTGGACAATGTTGAATTTTGCTGCCGTTTTTTGGCAGCCATTTTGAAAATGGCAGTCAATGAATAATTTTCAACACCGGTTTTGAAGTCCCAACATCATATCTATTTGGAAACCAAATTTTATTGAAATCGGACAATGTTGAATTTTCTCACCTTTTTTTGGTGGCCATTTTGAAAATGACGGTCAATGAACAATTTTGTACACCAGTTTTGAAGTCGCTACAGCATGGCAAACATTTTATCAATTTACAGATAACCTTATATAGTTATGGAAATAAAAGACGACAAAATATGAAAATTCCATGAAAAAGAGCAACAACTCCTACAAAGATTTTTAGATTTTCTTCAAAATTTCAGGGTGGGTAGATCTTGATATGCTGAACCTTTTTGCAATTTACACTTGACCTCTATCTGTTACACTTTTTGAAATAAAAAATAAAATATATTAAAATTTAGAAAATTTTACAGAAAAAGGGCAATAACTCCAATACTATTTTTCGGATTTTCTTGAAAAATGCAGGGCGGGTAGATCTTGACATGCTGATTATTTTCACTCCCAATCAGATTTTTGATATCTATAGCAGTTTTCGAGTTGTTTGCAAAAAAAATGCAATTTAGTCCTTTGTTCTATTTTTAGTAACAGCAGCCATGTTGCTTGGTTTTCGAACTAATCGAACAAAATTTCTGGTGATGATTCAGGTCAAGTTTGGTAACAATTGGCCCAGTGGCTTAAGAGGAGAAGATTTTTTAAATTGATGACAAAACGTATCAAATTTCTGAAAGACCAATAAAGGGCAATAACTCCTATATGGGTAGTGAGATTTTCTTCAAAATTTCAAGGTGGGTAGATCTTGATATGCTGAACATTTTTGCAATTTAAAGTTGACCTCTATCTTTATAGTTTTTGTGATAAAAAATAAAGAATATCAAAATTTTGAAATTTTCACGGAAAAAGGGCAATAACTCTAAGACGGGTTATCAGATTTTCTCCAAAATTGCAGGGCAGGTAGAAATTGTCATCCTTATCACTTTTACCTCATCAGATTTTTGAGGTTCGAGACATCCGAGGTATGGATAAGGACATTTTTTCCTTGTGAGATAAACAACAGACAAGAACATAGCATGGTCTATTTTTGTTAAATGCATTTCCCGTTGATGTACACACTTTAACTGTTGCATATTTGTTGGAAAAAAATTGATAATAAACAAAAATATTAGCATGAATGCACTATAAAATTTTTTCAACAAACAGAGAGTCTAAACACGTATTACGTAATGGGTAACTGCCAACTTAAATTTCACAATGCAAATATTAAAACGAAACTAGCCTTGAATATTTCTGAAGAAAATGTGGACTGTTTGGCATTGAGTTGAAAAGCTCTTTTTTTTAAAATAAAAGCTATAATTATACTCCTTTATAATCACAAATTATTTTTTTCCAATTTATTTACGCTTGGGTCATTCAAATTCGTTCCGACAAAAAATCAAAGAAAAGCGCGGTTGAGTTCCACTTGGACACGTGTATCTGACAAAAGATATTTACACGTTAGACATTTAATTAATGATTGACAATGATGTATGAAAAAGAAAGGAAATGGGGTACATGTCAAGGAGACAACATCCCATATCCAGGTTAAAAAGACAAAAAACAAACATCTAGGGGTCACCATATGGTCTTCAACACAGTGAGGAACCTCACACCATATAGTAAGCCCTAAATGGCCCCGAAAAGGTAAACAAGAGGCTCTCAAGAGCCTGTATCGCTCACCTGGGTCATGGCTGACACAATAAGTCAAAATAATCACAACGTTTAAGGTTCTCATTTTCAAATTTGTTTATTAATGTTTAAGGGTCTCATTTTGAAGTTTGCTGATGTTATATGATCCAAAATTAAAACTATGTTCCCCACTGGCAGCTATTTTTGATGGGGTGTAGACCAATTGTCACCTTTCTTGAAGAAGACCATGTAAGGATCATTGTGCCTCATTTTGGTTCCAGTTGCCATAGTATTTTCAGGGGAGATCTGTCACCGAGGGTCAGCTGTCTACGAGTTGTGCCAAAGGGAATTAACTCTTTAAGGACTGCTTGACCCACCGTTAACATAAAGGGAACAAGATGTTCAGCGCAGACTTACTATGATTAGTGGCAAAGTAACTACAAATAAAAGTTTAACAAATTTAATAACAATAAAATAAAAAGCAAAATGTAAAATAAATGTCCAAATAACAAAAATCCAAATAAATAGAATTAAGTTCACTTTTGAATAATGGTTATGTCCATAAATAGTTCACACATGGATTGTCCAAAATCACTGTTGAATTTCACTAGTCCAAATTAATCAATTTCCAATTCGTCCAAAGCAGTAGATGAATTTTCAGCAAAGTCCAAATATAGAATTATTATAAAAGTCCAAAATGTTTGTAACACAGCTTTGAATGTTGATGTTAACCGGCGAGTTGTTGATCTGTTCCTTTTGTAGTCTCTTCCAGTAAAACGGCGGATTGGTTATCAATCGATGAGCCGGAACTAGATTCAGTGGAGACAGGATACAGTAACTCCTGGAGGTTTGTCGTAGTTTCCAATACTGAGTTTGGGTCTTCACAGTTGTTCTACTGATCAATCTCTTTCTCTATCTCTTTCTGCCAATNATCCCTGAGTAATGCAAGATATTCATTGATGATATGTTTGGTGCTACTCCAAGAGGTCCAAAGCAACCAGTTTGTGTCGACTTATATACCATCCAGCAGTTAGATTAACTTTCAGCATCATGTGGAGTCTCAGATTTTCTTCCTTGACATAGCATATGATGTCAAGATAACAAAATTAAGACATTTTCCTACAAACTAGTTTTTTTATTTTTTTATTTTTTTTTTTTTATTTTTATTTTTATTTTATTTTTTTTAATATTATCATTTTGTTTATTTGTTTTGTCTTTGTCATACTGTCTCAATTCGTGTTGCTGTGAATAACCGTGATTTTGGATTTATGATTTTAGAATTTCCCCTTTCCTTGTTCTTGCTTCGGTATTCGTTTGCCGATGTATTCTACAAACCAGCCAATGCACACTCCTTTCTAGACGAATGTAAGACACACAGAAAGTCACGGGACAAAAAGTCACAGACAAAAAGTCACAGACTAAAAGTCAGAGGACAAAAAGTCATACCCGGTAGTTTAAATTAAAATCATACTAGACTATTCTTGTAGACATCCAAATAATGCCAACCAAAATCTCAATTTATGGAACTTAGGCGAAGTGTTGTGTAGATGAAGATTACAGATTAGAGTGTGCAATGATGTCTGGGTTTTTTCTTAAAAGGATATTCCATGGAGCTGATCTCCAAAGCTGTTGACTTCAAATTAATGTCTGCTATATCGAGAATCCATACATTCATAAAAAGAAGAGTAACGATAGTGACAGAATATCATAGGCTCTAACATATCATCCCAATAATGTCAATAAAGATTTTACAACAGAACTCCAGATCAATAATATACTTAACTAAGGATCCTGTCATGGCAGAAAGTTTTCCGTCTATGCTTATTGCCGCTTAATGTAAAGACAAAATTTTGAAAGATCAGTTGATGACTAGTAAAATCATGACAAAACAGATTTCGGTCAATGAGTCATACCTGGGAACTCGACGATGGTTGACAGATGTGTACACACTTGCCATATACTCAAAAAGAAGCAGAACTCATTAAAAGCCCCGACAATTTCTATAAAATCACCTCTGGGTATACTTACATAACCAAAAATGTGAGGAGGGGCCCGTCTTGCCTCTGTCTAGAAATGAAATATTAAAATCAAGTCTTAAACCACGTGTTATTTTTAAACAAAACTTGCAAGAGTGTTATACTGTTTATTATGCAACAAGAGTAATTTTGTATTTTAAAACCACTTGGTCGATGCCACTGCAGGTGAACCACAGGTTCCCATGGGTATTCAACAGCCAAGAACAAATGTGTCTGACAAGTCTTCCTAATACTTAAGATTAATTCCATGTATAAGACACTCGGTGGATATCCTTTAATTTTTGTACTGGGTATGGCCCTAATACTTTTGGCAATGAGTATTTTTTCATGAGTATTTTCAGAATGTGACTTTACATATCATTTGATGATAATGCTTCTGATAAGAGGTTATTCCTTGAAACACGTGTAAAGCATAACAAAGTTTGCTGTTAGTAATGCTACTAATAAAAGTAATTTTGTGTTAAGTATGTACTGCAGATATTTACAACGCATTTGGTTTTCTTCATTTCGGTCGTTGCCAGATTTAGATTTCCATGCCATCACTGAATTTTGGCATCTTTATCCATCTGAATTTATAATGGTATGATTCCAATATTATATGCAACTGAACGGCTTTTCCCTTGTCTATCAAATTTGCAAGAATCCTTCAAAAATATTTTGTTTCTCTATGTTTTTATATATTTCCACATTTTCGATCTAAGGACTTTTTCATTCTAGAATATATGAGTTTTAAGGATATGCTTGAATTATCTGCATCTGAACTTTTTCAAGAAACTTGGGGCCTGTTCACACTTGGATTAACTTGATCCGGATCAACTTAATCCGGATTAAATTAATCCACAATCCAGGTAAAGCGCTCTGTTCACACTATCGTATTTACTTTGGATTAAGTTAATTCACATCATCCCTCATTCATATGCATGAACGTGGAATCAAATAAATATGCACAATGCATTTCATTATAACGCAAAATATTGATTTTTTTCGAAATAGTTACGCTTACATTTGTTCTGCAAGAAATCTCTCTCTTCATAATGACGTCACAAACTATCTGACGTAACTGTTAGCTTGACGACGTCACACATGAGAAAAATGGAGTCCAGTGATCTCACACGAATGAATGGGTTTTTATTTGAGTGTTTCCGTCGGATGCAGAATGAGATCCGTCATAAAAGAAGGGTGAGATTAAAACGATTACAGGTGAAACGCAAACAAAGAATCTACAAATTCATGGAAGATCAAGATAATGAATTGCTACAATTTCTTATAATTAATGAAAATATCAGAAAGTCAGAACGCTCTGTATGGTCAAAGCCCAAGTCGAACGATTGGTGGGATAGCGTTGTTGGTCAGTGGGGCAATCAGGAATATCTGGAGAACTTAAGAGTGACAAAAGATACATTTGATTTAATATGCAGTGAGTTAAAAGTGTACATTCAAAAAGATGATACTTGTTTCAGATCAGCAATACCTGTCGAAAAGCGTGTAGGTGTCACGTTGAAACGTTTGGCCACTGGCATGGATTTTGAAAGCTTGGGTCAGCTGTTTGGAATGGGAAAATCCACCGCAAACACAATAGTATTAGAAATTGTTACAGTTCTCAACCAAATTCTAAAAGATAGATATGTATTTTTACCAAGAGGAGAGAATGTTGATCTCGTTGTTGACGGGTTTTCAGAAAAGTGGGGATTCCCTCAATGCATAGGAGCCATTGACTGCTCACAAATACCAGTGATTGCCCCTTCGGAACAAAGATCTGACTATTATAATCGTAAAGGATTCTACTCTGTTCAATTGCAAGCTGTTGCTGATCATAGGGGTGTTTTCCTTGATACTAACGTTGGATGGCCTGGAAAAGCTCACGACGCGAGAATATTTTCTAATTCTACTATATACCAAAAAGGACAAGCAGGAGAGGCTTTTCCGGAACGACATGAAAATATTGAAGGCCATAATGTCCCCTTACTGCTACTAGGCGACGCTGCGTATCCGCTACTGAAATGGCTAATGAAACCATACCCTGAGCACGCAGGTATGGCGGAAGATCAAAAAACATTCAACTACAGATTAAGCAGAGCCAGAATGGTCATCGAGTGTGCTTTTGGACGATTAAAGGGGCGTTGGCGCGTCTTATCAAAACGCAATGATCAACATATTAGCCTTATATCAAGCGTCGTAACGTCGTGCTGTGTGCTTCATAACATATGCGAATTACGTGACGATACTTTTCAGGCTGAGTGGTTGGCAAATGCTGATATTAATAATGAAAACAATGTAGAAGTCTCCGAACTTATCAATGTAAACAGGAATTTACCAGCAAAGGAAATTCGAGATGCAATCTGCAGATCATTTTGACATTTTCAACTCACA
>MJUU01038107.1:39140-49473 GCA_002080025.1 Modiolus philippinarum
GTGTCATGTATATGTATAAACATATTTTGCATACAAAAATATTCAGCCACTTGTATTTTCCTCATAAATGACAAAAATAATAAAATTTTGGTATTACGCACAGTTAAATTCAAAATAAAAAAGCTTTATATCATAAAAACTACACGTGTGCTGTCGGGATGTGGTCTAGAACAGTTTTCTAGAATCTTCCAACAATATGCCACTTCAATGGAAGGTTAAGCATTGCAAATGATAAATGTGTACACTTGAGATATTTAGAAATGACTAACAGGAAAGCTTTACTATCCATGTAATAGAAAACCCAGTTTGTTGTCATATTGACAGAATTTTATGTGTTTTAGAATTATTAATATAAAAAATAGTCATTGTATTGCTTTTTCTATATGGAGGCTGCGGACTCCATATTTACAATATTTTTAATTTTATACTGCTTGCTATCTTCGATTCGACTTTGGAAGTCGTGGCTATTTCTGTGGAATCACATTTTCATATCCTAGCAACCTCTTTTGTTTTCCTGTACATTTACAGGATAAACATGTTGCTAAAATCTGACGTTAATATATTTGTAGCTAACCCATAAATAATCCTATTGAACAGCATATCTTATAATGCGGTCAGTCATATGCTATTAATCTAGTATAGCGATAACAGTACATTTTTTGAATATCCAAAGTCAACTACCACAGATATAAAATTCAAAAATCCAGTTTGCTTTAAGGACGTTGCGAAGTCTTATAAAGAAATATTTCCATCGTCAAATAAAGACGCACACGGATATATTCAAATGATGTACCGCTTACAATAAACTTCATGTATTATTATTCACTTGTGTATTCGTAACCGAACAAGGAACCAGACACGACAGGGACCCTTATGTTTCCTAGGTGAGTAGATAGTGTACAATGAAACCCGTCTAAGCCGAGCCCTGACAAAACAGAGAACCTGTCTCAACCAAACACAATGTAAAGACCCTTTCTATCAATTTCTTTATATTTTGAAGCTGTGTAAACCGAACACCTGTCTAAACAAAACAAAATCCTCAGTCCCAGGGGGGTTCAGTTTAGACAGGTTTCAATGTATTTGACTATCAGTTTTGACCAACCAAATCTTCTGTTATAATGGTTGCTTCAGTATAAAGGAAGAATGAACCGAATCCTCATGGCAACATTGGAAACAAAATGAAACAAAAGACATCACACAAGTACACAACTCATTCGCTTTTGCCGTGGCTGTAGTTTGTACAGCGATCTTGTCAACAGAGCAAAATTACTGTCTCAAAAACTTATACATCAAGGGTATGTTTAGTCACTGTTGCAATTGTCACTTCAGAAGTTTTACCTTCGTCACCACGATTTGACAGACCGTTACAGTGTTTCTATTCCACAAATTGGAATAGATATCTTTGGGTAAATCCAGAGTTTATTACCGGACTGACTAACACCGACTGTGAAAAAACAGACTTTCCAGTGGCAGTCTGACGGGTGCCATGCGTGTAGCAGATCATGCTTACCCTTCCGGAGCACCTGATGATACCTCAGTCTTTGTAGGGGTTCACACTGCTAGTGCTTTAGTTATGTGGCGTTCTTGTTCATTTTTTTTGTCTTTGTCATACTGTCTCAATTCGTGTTGGATATGAATTGCCGTGATTTTGGATTAATGATTTCAGAATCCCCTTTCATAGTTCTTGCTTCGGTATTCGCTTGCCGATGTGCAAATACGGCACAGAACAAAAAAAATAGAGACACACACATACAGATAAACAGAGACCCAATTTTAAAATCCATGGGTGAAATCGGGTGCGCCGCTGGAGTATGCATCTTTAGCTTTGATATTCGATTTGGTATGTCATCGATAACTTGTATCTCAGATAAACAATGAACACTATAAAAAGGTATACAAAAGATATTACAAAAAAATCAACATTAGCCAAATAAATGTTGTAGACCACTTCCTGATAACTGCAACATCTTTTTCTAGTTGGAATCGCAGGAGTACATGCAGTATACAGCTTAAATTCGCATGGAAAAATAAGAAATTGACTATGACTTCTAAGTTTGGTGGGAAAATGCCCATATTCATTCAATTACCGCCAAAAAATAATGGCTCTGCAATTAACATGAAAGAAAAACTTGATACAACGAAATACGCACGATAACAAGAATGCAAAGTTGACCAGTTATAGAAATTAACAGACTAAATTTATTTGATTTCATCTGTCAAACATATTTATATTTTGTTTAATTTAAATTGAACAGGCGAACAGAGCTGCTGACTCAGGGGATATGGAATATGCTGAAGACAGGGCAAGAACGGCAAGGAACCTACTTATCCTTACGATTGTNGATGGAAGCTGTATGCTGAGGGTACATAACTTAATTTGTCAGTTGGTAATGGGTCTGGAGCTGGCATGTCAGTTAACTGCTAGTAGTCTCTTGTGATTTCATGTTTATGTCCGTATATTTAGTTCTTTCAGTTTCATTTTTCACAGTTGACTCAGTCCTGTTGCCAACTGAATTTTACTGTTGTTACGATCGTTTTTTTATTTATCACATTGGCTATAGGGGGAAGGTTTGGGCCCAATAAAACTAGTTTAACCCCGCCGCAGCAGGTTTGCGCCTGTCCTAAGTCAGGAAATTTATTAAGCCTTTGTGTGTCTTGTTTGTTTTCTAGTTAGTTCACTTTATGTCTATCGGAGTCTAGGAAGATGCTTATTTCGCTGAACTTGATTACTCTTTGATTTAGGGGCCAACTCCGACCTACCGTTGGGTGTGGGGTTTCCTAACCGTTCATTGAAGATCTTATGGTGGCTTTGAGTTGTTATTGCTCCCCATAGGGTCGTTGTCTCTTTGACACATTCCCCGTTTCCCTTCTTTTTCTTAGTTCACTCATATATAAAAAGTTTAATAATATCGTCATATGACCCGAGATTTAACGATATATTTATTATGTCAATAGTTCTTTTTCATATTCCTGAAATTAACTTTGTTTTATACCCGCCTGCGAGATATTATGTGATACCCTCAGTCGTGTGTCCGTCCATATCTGCTTCTGTCTGTCTGCTTGTCCGTCAGTCCGTTCGTCTGTCCCCAAAGGTTTCCACCTGATAACTTGTGAACGAAATAACGTGCAGTCTTCACACTTTGTATGCAACTTGTTTACTATGAAACTCAGGCCAAGTTTGTTAATAACTTTATTCACACTTGGTATGTTATTTGTATATCACGAAACTCAAGCCGTATTCGACTCTCACAGATCCGATTGGTTTTAGAGTTATGCCCTTGAAACTTTGATTTTTTTTATTTTAGGTTCCGAATTATAACTTGTGAAGAAGTAACATATTGTCTTCAAACATTGTTTTTAAGTTGTTTGCCCCAAGAGTTTGGTCGCACTCGTCTTCCGGCTCAGAGGACCAAGGGGATCTGAAGTTATTCCTTTGAAAGTTTGAAATTTGTGAATTATGACGGGGTTTCGTGTAATTCACCATTACTATTTTAAATGATTTTTTTGCAAAGCAAAGTAACTCACCAGCAAAAGATACTGGTTTTTCTGTCCCTTTGTAGGGAGAGATGGTAGTAAATTGACAAATCAAATATTTTGCTATTTTCAGCCAGGTAAATACCTTTTTTAATGGAAAAATGTTCCAAACATTCGGGTATTTACCGAAGAAAATTGCTTTAAAAGGAAAAATATTTTATTCTTTCTTTCCTTCTCCAAGTGATCGTAAATTATTGTGTTGATCTTTTTAAATGGCTCCGTTCTGTAAATATAAATATGGTCTATTGAAAACGTGTCCTAGTAAAATATGACTCTCGAGGTTTATCATAATTATGCTGTTAATTGTTTTTCAGTGTGCATATTTGAAGTCTGAACTAGACCCCTCATTTTGTTCCAAGTTTCGAAATTGAGGGAGACCCTAACCGTTAATGCCACAATTACATGTCTTTTCAATGACTTTTTATAAACATAAAACTGTACTACATATAACGCTCATTTGTCTGAATAATTGCTTAAAATGGGTATTCAGCACACAAGGGAACTATGTAAGAATCAGTCATTACATATATGAATATATATATTTTACTAATTTGCACCAAATGGTCAATAACAATTACTTGACAAATACTGAAAACATAAAAAAAAATCACATTCTATTTACTTAAACTAATCATCATTAACCGCTTTTATTTTCGCTTTTTAAGAATCTGGAGCATAATCACCTATTATTTTGACATTGCTTATTTTCGATATTCATCTTTTTCTTTCATTTTTGTATTTTTCACTAGCCAGCCAACACACATAACACATATATTTTTCATAAACATTATTTTTATGTCTATGGTGATCACAGGTCTCAATTGGGGTCTCTTTCCCGAAATCCCGTCAATATTTCAAGCTAAAACGTTTAACAGGCCGGTTCATATTTTTACGAGGAATTTCAAAGGGGTCACTTTTTCGGCCGGTTCACAGTTTTAATTTTCAGCCGTTCTCAGGTCACTCGAGTCATATTTTTTCCCCAATATTCATTTGCTTTTTTGCACAATCTAGCTTCCTGCTAGCCAATACCGCTTACTGCGTATACCCCATTGAGACCCACTTAATTGTTCTAACTGACTATCTGCTACTGTTGCATTCATTTTATTGTTTAATAATGTATATTTATATATTATTAGACATGTATATGTAATAGATACCGACGTTGTGTGCTCAGGGAAAGAAAATTTGATGATGAAATATTATACGAAATAGATGGAATTATAGATTTTATAAAGCGTATTGAAATCCTATTAACCCAATTAGCATGACTTCAACCTTAGTTCATACGACTATTTTTAACTTAACTTCGCATCTGTTTCTCGATGTTACCTGTTTTTGAAAAAAAAAACCTAAAAACGTCATAAATAGAAATGCTCAGCCCTGGACCATTTAATGCCAGCTTCAAAATATTGGACATGATGTCATGTTACAAACCTTTTCACACAAAAAAGGACATTTTTTTCTTAATCAAATTACAAATATTTTTTTTTAACTATCTGTCTTTCGGCAGCAAAATATAAAAAAAACTCTGTATTTGTATTACTGTTTAATCAACGACCTGTATTAAGAATCAAAATTAGTGGTGTTTTGATTAAGCTCAAGATTAAAGGAATTTCTCTTTTCCTCTTTTACCTGGGTTTTATTAGGTATTTGCAATATTACATGAGAGGATGTCATCTTTGTTTATACTTTGTTTCTATACGGTGGGCAAAACATTTAGACTTTTTTACCTCCTTTTTGTTCATTCGTTATTTGTTCGTTTAGTGTTTGATTATTTTTACCTTTTATTTTGACTTGAAGTAATTCTTTTATAGCGCATATACAAAGCTAAACTTTGATCATTGTAATGAAGGACATATTGCAGTTTATGGATTTGATTTTTTTCTCTCTTCTATTACATTACTTAAGAAATCTGAAGGTTAAAATGTGAACTGAAATTGAAATAGAATAAATAATTCCAAGATGATTACCAATAAAATGTGAAGGTTTTTCGCCTTACTTACTCCTTACTACAGTCCAAACATGAAGACTTTAATAATCGGCTTATTGCAGAGTAGTATTATAATTATGACGTCAAAAATATTATATGTACTGAGCTGCCAGTCCATATACTGTTATAAAGGTTTAGTATGAACTATATTATATACGGTATTTGAGTATGTGAATCAATGAAACAAAATTATGTAAATGGTCCAATTTTTATTTTGAGCACTCTTTCTTCTTTTTAATGATCGTTTGCAAGGCTAACGATTAATGTGTACAACAACATGCCTTAAATACATGTGTAGCATTTTTTTATTTTATAGCAAAGTCTTACTTGCTAAAGAATGCAAAATATTTTGTGTTGTATTTTTCAGTTGTTCTATTTTTATCATTTTTTAATTAACTGTTTGCTATGGCATGTTCAATAATAACTTTTAAATAAAAGTATGTAACTTTATGATTTGATAATTTTTCTTTAAAATGTTTGCTTCAGTCATTTCTATAGTACCAGGCAGAAAACAAAGGTAATGGTTTACAGCCATAAGGCACTGTGCATTGAGGAGGGCATACTCTTTTATCAGACCTTTCTATTAATGTATTTTCTAGTTTTCGAGGTTTACGAAGATATTGCACATATTGTCATCATTTTTTTAGATAAATTGTCTCGCTCTTAACAAAGCTGATGACAAAGTAAGGAAATTACTGTTAATCTTAGTTCTGCAGATGACATTAATTTACCCCTCCCCCTCCCCGCCCCTTGCAAACAAAGCTTTTGGACATATTGGTATCACCCAACTCTGTCTGTCTGCCTGTCTTTCTGTCTTTCTATCCGACTGTCTGTCCGTCTGTCCATACTTCTCATAAGCACAACTTCTTTTAAACCACTTCAATGATTATTATAAAATTTCTCTAATGCGTGTGATTTTTTGAAAATTATCAAAGAGGCCTAAAAAGTAGTGAGTTTTATTTTTGTCTAATTTCAACAGAATATTTTCATTGGGACTCTTGTTAATATTTATTTCTTGAGAATTATATCATTGTGTTCACACTTGTACTGCGTTCACACCTTTCTTGTGTCCACACCAACCTTCATTTATTCCTTTCATATTGTTTTAGAGTTCAATAAGCGGAAGATTATATCTGGCTGCCATTTTGCGACAGCTCTTGTATTTGAATACATTGCATTTACGAAAGCTCAAAATGTATGACAACAAACGACATTAAGTGGCTAAAAGAAATGGCAATTCAGAATAAAGAGGTGCAAGATACTCATTTAATTTTTACTGTTAAAAAGTATATCAGAGGTGTGCATAACACTTTGGTTTTTAATGATTTATGCCAGCAGTGCAAGTTTTTGATTAAACTGCTAAAGTATCGTTTATATGTATAAAAATATTTTGCATACAGAAATAAATTCAGCCACTTGCATTTTCATCATATAACGCACAGTTGTATACTACAATAATAATAAAAAGACTCTAACTCGCACAAACTTCGTGCGTGTTGCCGGGATGTGGCTTACAACAATTTTCTATAATCTTTCAACAATATACCACCTCAATGGAAGGTTAAGCATTGCAAATCAAAAATGTGTACACTTGAGATATTCAGTATTGACCAATAGGAAAGGTTTGTTGTCATGTTGACAGATGTCTTGTTATTGTTGTTCATCGTGAAGGAATTTGCAATCAAGTGTTCACCTAGGCGAAATAATTTATACTTTATAATTGTAAAATATCGAAAAAGTTTAACCCTATGTTCTGTCTTGATAATTTTCAAAGTTTTATACATATTGCAACTGATAAGTATAGCATTATTATAATAAATAATCATTGTCTTGATTATCCAATTTGGAGGCGATGGACTCAATATTGACAACATTTTTAGCTTCAATTTTTACTTTTGCACTGCTTGCTATCCTGGAGTGGACTTTGGAAGTCGAAGCTATTTCTGTGGAATCGCATTTCATATCCTAGCAACTTCTTTTGTTTTCCTACTCATTTACAGGATAAACATGCGACAATTTTACATGTATGACATTGATGTATATGTAGCTAACCCATGAATAATGCTATTGAACAGCATATTTTATACTGCGGTCAGTCATATTCAATTTTTATATATTTTATGTTTCGCAAGTAGTTTAGGGAGCAAAATACAATTTTGAATTTCCAAAGGAGTCAACCACAAATTTTCAATTCAAAAAAGTAGTTTACCTGAAAGGTTCTGTTGAGTCTTACTGTCAAATGAAGACGTATATTGATATTCAAATAATTCACTGTTTACACTCAAACCTCATGTTTTATTTTAGTCTTGTATATTCTTAACCGAACAAAGAACCAGACTTGAGAAGGACCCTTATCTGTCCGATGAGAGTACATAGTGTATTGGACTGTCAGTTTTGACAAATCCAATCTTCCATTATATAATTTTAATTTAGAGTAAAGGAAGTGAGAACCGAACCCTAAGTCCAAAAAAGATTGATCCGAAGACGGTGGCAACATCAGAAACAACCAGAAACAAAGACCGCACATAAGTACAACAAAAACAAAAAAGAAAAAAAAATAGAGACACACACATACAGACAAACACAGACCCAAATTATTTTTTTGGTTGAACTTAGGTCCGCTGATAGCATACGCATCTCCTAGATAAATATTAAACACTTAAGTAACTGCAATTTAGTTTCTGTAGAAGACAATGTTTGCTTTGATATCCGATTTAGGATGTTGTCGATAACTTATGTCTCAGATAAACAATGAACAGTATAAAGAGGTTTACATAAGATATTACAAAAAGATCAACATTAGTCAAATAAATGTTTTAGACCATCTCCTGATAACTGCAAAATCTTTTTAGTTTGAATCGCAAGAGTACATGCAGATTCCAGCAGAAAATTTGCCAGGAACAATAAAAAACGAAAGTTTTTGTTGGAAAATGCCTGTATTCATTTAATTACCACCAGAAAAATAATGGCTCTGCAATTACCAAGAAAGAGAAAAAGAGTGGGTGCGGTAAGGGCGTTATTTAGACTAAAAAAATATGATTGCTTAAATTCACAATATTATTTGTTGAAATGTTCTATGGATATGGGTTGACAGTTAACATGAATATTATTCAAGTATTGATTTACGATTACAGAGTTTTTCAGTGTAGAAATAGAACAAACTGCACATTTCGTCGAAAAATGTCGAATTTGACAAATTTTGACTACTTTTTCTTAAGAGGAATCATAGAGCACAGACAAGAACCGCATAAAAAAGCAATAAAATGACAAAAGACAAACATGGACAACGATAGGATATGTCAAAAATATTTATATTGTGTGTAATTTGATAATAGGCGAACAGAGCTGCTGACTCATGGGATATGGAATATGCTGAAAAAATGGCTAAAGCGTCAAGATGCCTAGTTATCATTACAATTAAGATTGAAATTGTCTGTTGTGCAGTAATCGTGATATTATATTATGTCGCCTTCTCTCAATAGTACTAGCTTTTCTGGATATTGTCTATGCTGGATATTATGAAAGGAAAATTTGGAATTCGAAATAAATTCTGAACGGATTATTTTTAAACAACTGCTGATTTCAAAAATGTGTTTAGATATCATTTATATTCAATCAATCATTCAAAATTAATTTAAGTAGCCTAATCAGCCTTTACAGAATTTAATCTGTAAGTATGTAGTAAAGTGATGATTTTGCAATTTGCATAAGCTATTCAGATTTCTCTGGATTTATCCATTATTCCTATGTAATATATTTTGCCACATGATTACACCAAATTTTCTTGTCATTAAAAGCTTGCAATATCTCATTTAAGGTCAGAAAGCAAAATTTCTTTAGATTTTAGATTTTCTTTCCTTGTGAAAGGAACAAATAAGATCCCTATGTCATACGAAGGTAAAAGTCAAAGATTTTTCTCGCCATTTTTAAAATGTGAAATATCTTGAAAACAAAGTCCATAGCCTATCAATATTTTTAGCTGAAATTATACATTGACTAATTCAAAGTATCAATTTAAAATCATAGATTTTCTTAATTTCACTTTACTACACCCTTAAGAAAGATCTCAACAATTTTGTCAATACTTCTTATATTTTAGCTCACTAGCTTAATTTTGTCATCATCCTTTAGGAGGTATACTCCCTTCCCCCTTGAGTCCAGAGTACGACAAAAATTTGAGATGAAGTCCAGAGTCTTTTTTTGATTTTTTAAACGAATTTTGAAAAGCGAGGTACAATTACAAAATGCTTCGACTTTTAAGTCCATGGAGAAAATGAACTCAATTGGTCAAGTAGAAAGTACGCCGAAAAAATGTCAATATGTAAAAATAATATGTATAACAGGAAAGACCTACAATGGCTGAAAATTAAAATAACATGCCACAATCTGCCAGGGAACTACACAGGAAAAACACGAAGAAGACAAAAGACAAACGTAGACAACGATAGGAACTCGGAACAGCCGGACTCGGTACCGACACTAGCAAAAGCCAGCGGTAGGGTTAAACCGGTTGATTGGTACCCAAACCTCCCCTTATCTGTCCCGTTTCCATATAGTATAATAAACATACGAATAAAACCCAACACAGGTAGACATCTAACCTCATGACCACAATTTTGAAAGGAGAGAAAAAAGACAATACGTAGTTTTGAAAGATGGTTCAAGGGGTGCTCGCCACTAAACTGCCAGCTAGCTCGAGGTGCCTGATCTGCTTCCGTCATTGTTCTCTCCGTCCTTTCTTCCCTACGTTTGTCTGCCTGTCCGTTCGTAAGTCTATCCCCTGAAGGTTTCCGCCTGATAACTTGTTAA
>MJUU01038107.1:50296-81899 GCA_002080025.1 Modiolus philippinarum
AATTTCATGTTTCCGATTTTTCACTTGTGAAAGAAACAACACATTGTTTTAAAACTTGATATATAAGTTGTTTGCCCCAAAACGGAGATCAACTTCTTCTTTGGGCTCAGGGGTCCATGGAAGGGGTTTTGGATTTATTGCCTTGGCGGGGTATGATATAATGCACCATTACTATTTTAATGATTGTTTTTGTGCCAAAGGAAGTAACTCACTAGGCTGACATACTAGCTTTCTGCTCTTTTTCAGGAATTGATGACCGTAAATGATGTTTGCTGGTCAATTTGAGAATGATTAGGATTTCAAATAAATGTTAATTATTGCTAGAAAACTGAAAGACAGGTAATTTAGGAGAAAAAAAATGATCGTTTCTGAGATATAAAGGATTAAAAATTTGGCGGGAACTGAACTTCTATAAATTTTTAATAGGTTTAACATAAGCAATGTTAATCCATGAACGAATGGGACAAAATAAATAGCATTAAATGAAATTTTGTCAAAATGCTGCTAAAGATGTATAAATTGAAATTATCAAATAAGATACTTGGGTTAGTGGGCAAAAATATGATGAAAAGAAAAATAATCCAAAATGTTAATTTTTTGTGAATTTTTTGTGATTCCAGCCATTAACTTCTGAATCCATGAAAGGTCACTGTGCGTTTCACCAGATCTGTGACTGGCTACAGCCATTAAGTTATAGGCTGCATTACCCTTCCCTCCCTATCCCAACTGTCTTTGTCTATCCTTTACATGGAGTCGTTGCTGTCTTCAGTCGATGATGGGTCACAAGCCAATACTGTAGCAAACTATCTCTTATCTATAGCATACTTCCAAGCCTCTCTAGTATCGTAGTCCTCCTCCTCTTACAGTTTCTGAACTTTAATTTGATCGTTTAGTAGTATGTACACCTTCAATCTATTTTGTCCCAAAACATATCCCTTTTAACGTTGCAATAATTTTATCTAGTAAAGGATATCCCTTTATTGAATGTTAAAAAATGGATAACAGGAAACACCTACAATGGCTGAAAATTATAATAACATGAAAAAATTTGTCAGGGAAATACACAAGAAAAACACGTATAAGACAAAAGACAAACGTAGACAACGATAGGAACTCGGGACAGTCGGACTTGGTACCGACATTAGCAAAAAGCCAGCGGTAGGGTTAAACCGGTTTATGGGTACCCAAACCTAGAAGTCTTTTTATATTTTTAACCCTAACCATATATAGTTCTATCTATTTGTTGCTCAAAAGTGTACATTTAGCTGTGCTCGCGTGATCATTTTAGTATTCGGTGGTGGTGGTGGTGGTGGTGGTAGTGGGATGATAGGCTATTGTGGTGGTGGTGGTGGTGATAGTGGTTGTCGTTGTAATTGGGCTTTTCTAATGGATGTAATGGGTTACCTTCTTCAGTTATGAATTTTCTTGATACTGCTCACGACTGATCACATGACTCACGAGTTGTTCACACGACTCACGAGTCTCGTTTTGACAGTGCTCGAGTGCTCATTTCACTATTCGGTGGTGGTAGTGGTAGGCTATGGCTGGGTGATGGTGGTGGTAAATGTGGTGGCAGTGACAGCGATTATCTTATTTAACCCTAACCATAATTTTACCCAAACACTATCTATAATTCAACCCAAACACTATCTATAATTCAACCCTAACTCTTACAAACTACAACCTTAACTCTTACCGTAACTCTTAACCTTATCTATGAGATAATCCAAATCCTATCTATAATCGTAACCCTAACATTACCATAATTTAACCCTAACCCTATCTATACTCTAACCCAAAGAATACTTGCGATGCGGGTATGGCTTTAATGTAGATTGTGAACCATGAAAACGCGACCTATATAGGAGACCTTGTAAAAATATGTTCCCGTCCATGAAACGTAAAAGTTTGAAAAATTGACGGGATTTCGGAAAATGGACCCCAATTGAGACCCCGATCTCTATAGACAAAAAAGGAATGATTATGAAAAGTAAATGTGTCATATATTGGCAAACAAATACAAAATGCATATGGAATAATAAAAATGATTATCAAAAAAGCAATAATAAAAATTAGGTGGTTATGTTCGAGATTCTTAAAAAAGCAAACATATAAAAAAATTAAAAATCATTAGTATTAATAAATTAAATGAGATCATTTTATGTGTTTAATTATTTGTTAAGTTATTATTGGAAACGAATTTAACAGACCATTTTTATATTTAGGGAACGAAGCCGTTAAGCAGTCAAGGATTCTCGTTGATCACGTTTTGGACTTTGTCTTTGCTAAGCTCGAAGCAGCAGCAGCAAAAGCCAAATCGACCTAGCGCAGAAGCAGCAGAATCCCTACCCCCCGTGGCGCAGCAGCAGTAGCAGCAATATAGTGAAATGAGCACGTGAGCACTGCAAAACGGACTCGTGAGTCGTGTAAGCATACCCAAGACGTAAATATAAACAAGAACAAACATCAGTAAATCGTGAGTTATCTCGCCTAAGTCTCAAACGAAATCAATAAACAAAAAAAGCGTGCAGTCAATATACAAGCAAGAGTTATCTAAATTTTATGAACGCGGACGTGATAGAAGACACCCAAAGAAATACAACACAACGACAATAACCGAAAACATCCGGACGACCACGCCGAGTCGTTCCCACTAGGGAACCTACAGACTTCCGGTCTACAACTGGGGACAACTGGGGACACGCCCATTTCCAGTTGCGCATGAGTCAAGTACTAGGCTTTACAAGACCCCTGCGGGTTACGTGTTGTTCCAACACGTCATTTCCGGTCAATATGGCGGAATAAGGGTGCAGTACACAGTTTTTTCCAACGTCACTAAAGTAAACAGTGGGGTGAAACCATCCCCCCACTGTAGGATTTGTTTTCTTTGCAAATGTGGATTGTTATATACCAAAACAATGCTCTTGATGTGGACTTTACTTTGAAATAAAAATAAATATGATATCAAATTCTACAAGTGGAAACAATGGCATTCAAACATTGACAAATAACTGTTCTCAGTGCTTCAAAAATACCAAAACAACCCATTTTCAACCATTCAAAACAACATTTTCCGTGAATATATGGGGTTCAAATTTTGTATCCCTCTAAAGGACAGAACATGAGTATTCTAAAAATTGGACTTTGAATGGGGGTTGATCGGCTCCGAAGAAAGTTATTTTTCCTCAAAGTACAGGTTGAAAAATGTGCGCTTTTCACAATATGCAAATATGGAGTAGTCTACCCTTCATTGTTTACTTTTAAAATAAACCAAATTAATTCTAAATTTTTATTTGTATCATTTAAAATTAAAGATAGGCATGATACCTAGCAAATAATTAAATACCGAGGTTACTGTGAATTTACTTTCTGCATATGCGCATTTCGACAAATGAGCATATAAAACTTGTTTTTTATCTGTTAAAACTGATAAATAATATAGTAAAACCTAAAACCAGTAGTACACCCTAGTAAAATTTACGAAACTGTGGCCTGCTCACTTAAGGCAAATTTTTTTCTCTTGGTTTCTTAGTTCTTTTAATTTTCTGGCATCTCTATGAAGTTGCACATTGATATCCATAGTTTATCAGTCCTAAAAAAATACTGAATTATGAATCTTTACAAAGGCTCAATATTTTCAGAATTCGGTGCGAAACAGATAATTCAATACTTGAATGGTGTACAAAGGGTTCTAAGTGATATTGTTTCACATTTTCTGGGGAAAATGAGTATATAATACCCACTTGTTCAGTCAAATCACTAGATCAGTAGTACAAAATATCAAAAAGAATACCAAATTTCCAATAAAATGCATCCCTTCTTTTTTCTATCATTTTAGTAAAAGCAAGCATATGCTTATTTTTTTTTACAGTGGTCAATTTTTGATCATTTCGGTTTAGAATGTTCCTCATGATGTTTCGTGAAAGTTAATTAGTATGGAAAAGTGGACAAATTTATATATATTATTGTTGTTCACTAAATGCCGAACATTTTGATACCACTTTTCATGCTGTACATTAAATATCAATAAAGTTATGGCAAAAGAGGTTCCATGTTTAAAGTCGCTGAAAACGACACGTCAAAATTTAACATAGAAATGTATATCTTTCCATTAAAAGAAATGGGTTTGGTTGCTATGGACTTTCATGAATCACCAGATTGAAATTGATGTTATGAAGATTGTTAAAATTGAAAATACACTTAGACCTGTATTTTTACCAATGGAGCATATATCACTGATGAATATATTCTACATTTCCAGCTGATCTTCAGCTCTCTTATATGCCTTTAAAGGGTGCAGTACACAGTTTTTTTCCATTGTCACTAAAGTAAACAGTGGGGTGAAACCATCCCCCAACTGTAAGATTTGTTTTTCTTTGCAAATGTGGATTGTTATATACCAAAACAATGCTCTTGATGTGGATTTTACTTTGAAATAAAAATAAATATGATATCAAATTCTACAAGTGGAAACAATGGCATTCAAACATTGACAAATAACTGTTCTCAGTGCTTCAAAAATACCAAAACAACCCATTTTTAGCCATTCAAAACAACATTTTCCGTGAATATATGGGGTTCAAACTTTGTATCCCTCTAAAGGCCAGAACATGAGTATTCTAAAAAATTGGACTTCGAAAGGGGGTTGATCGGCTCCGAAGAAAGTTATTTTTCCTCAAAGTACAGGTTGCAAAATGTGCGCTTTTCACAGGATGCAAATATGGAGTAGTCTCCCCTTCATTGTTTACTTTTAAAATAATCCAAATTAATTCTAAATTTTTATTTGTATCATTTAAAATTAAAGATAGGCATGATACCTAGCAAATGAGCATATAAAACTTGTTTTTTATCTGTTAAAACTGATAAATAATATAGTAAAACCTAAAACCAGGGGTACACACTCCAATAAGTACCCTAGTAAAATTTACGAAACTGTGGCCTGCTCACTAAGGCTTCCAATAGGACGCATGCGCAACCAAAACACTTCGTGTTCCGGTCACGTGACTTCCGTTTCCGGTAACGTGACATCCGGTGACTTCATTTCCGGTCTACGTCACTACCCGTGACGTCACTTCAGGTGACCCACCACATCCACCACCACAAATAATTTGTTACCACCTATATACTTCTGTGTTTATATTAAAATAAAGTCTGATTAACTGACTGACCTGCTCCAATTAACGGACCCATCACCGTTGTAACCAAGTATAAAAAAATTAACGGGCAATTCATCCGATTAGCCGAATGACCAGTGCGTAAATACAAATAACTTAATACCGAGGTAATTGTGAATTTAAATTCTGCATATGCGCATTTCGACAACTTATGTCTCTTCACTGCAGATTAAATCTAAACGTTTGGAAGTCCATATATTCAAAGATGTTTAAAAGCTGATAGACAACAAATAACCAATATGATCCAAATGTAAGGTTCTAAATAAAATCGGCCTTTTGGTCAGCAGCGAAATACTGACTACTGGTCTGGTGAATACCCTCGGGGACAGTGATATCTTTTTAATTTAAAAGTGTACTATCTCCTTATACGAATCAACAACATGCAAAATGTGACAGCAAACCACTGACAAAAGCACAACATAAGAACAACAAGGTGCATGTACCAGTATGAAATAACAGAAAAATAGGAAGGGAAGCAACTGTTCTGATCAGAACCCATGTAATAGTACATAAAAGAATAATCTCATGAATAAAAAGATCATTTCTGTTTAGTTAAACCATTGTTGTGACGTAAACTTTTGTATTAACTGTGGATTCTGTAAAGGAGATACAATGGCCAAGTGTGAATTCATGAAAAAGAATCCACGAGCCGGAGGCGAGTGGATTGTTTATCATGAATTCACACTTGGCCATTGTTTCTNTCATGAATAAAAAGATCATTTCTGTTTAGATAAAAACTGCCTTTCCATAATCTTCCATATTCCTCCTGTGCTTTCTCTGTAAATTTATGTGAAAAAAAGTTTAAAACTGAGAAATCTTCAATCTCAGTTCTTGAAAAAAAACAAGCACGCTGACCAGTACTTCTTAACTTTGGAATTAAAGTGTATAGGATGGGGTCTTCAATTGTGCTTATTTATAGCAAAATCTCATTGATTGAAATATTAGTTTCTATGACTTTATTATGTGAGATTCCTGGAAATCGTTCTTACTGGTGTGTGTATATTTTTTCTTTATTACAAAAACAGGATAACAGTAAACACCTTCAATGGCCAGGAACTACAATCACATGCCACAATTTAAAAGGAAACTGCACCAGAAAACAAGAGACAAACATAAATAACGATAGGAACTCAGGATAGCCGGACTTGGTACCGGCACTAGCAAAAGCCAGTGGTAAGGTTAAACCGGTTTATGGGTATCCAAACCTCCCCTTTCTCTATCCCGTGTCCCTATAGTATCATTAACATGCGAATAAAACCCAATACAGGAAGGCTACTAACTCAATGACCACTATCTTGGAAAAGAAAAAGCATATGACAAAACGTGATTTTGAAAGAGTGCTCGCCGCTAATCTGCCGGCTAGCCCAAGGAATCTAATTTATTTATACTACAAGGGATTTAGAAGAAAGAGTTTTGGTATGCTTCTGCTTTTACATGGAGAGACATTTTTCAAATAGACTGAATTTTACTGTTGTTACGATTGTTTTTTTTATTTATCACATTGGGTTTAGTGGGAAGGTTTGGGCCCAATAAAACTAGTTTAACCCCGTCGCAGCAGGCTTGCGCCTGTCCTAAGTCAGGAAATTTATTAAGCCTTTGTGTGTCTTGTCTGTTTTCTAGTTAGTTTACTTTATGTCTATAGGAGTCCAGGATGATGTTTATTTCACTGAACTTGATTACTCTTTATTAAGGTGCCGACTCCGACCTGCCGTTGGGTGTGTGGTTTCCTCACCGTTCATTGAAGATCTTATGGTCGCTTTGAGTTGTTATTACCCCCCTTTGGGTCGTTGTATCTTTGACATATTCCCGTTTCCCTTCTTTTTAAAATGTCGCCAAATTGTTGTTTTTAAAAAAAGAACTGCTATGAAAGTGAAACTGTGAACATGTGGAGGATGTTGAGGCTAATGGACATTAATAATATCTAACGAACGGAGGATATTAAATAAATGTACAACATTGTAGAATACATGGCGCACCCGAGGTTTTGTTGTTTTACGGCTTAACCCTTGAAGAACCTTATATTACGATCCCCAGCCATGGTAATGTTCAGAACACATGATTAATATTGATTTTTTTATATGATGTATGCCAGAAATGGCCTGTAATTGGTTTAATAAACTATATTCTGTTCTATTCATAAATATTATGTATCAATTACCTAAAAAGTATTGAGAGATATCTAATACTATCAAATGGTGAATGAAAGGATATGGAGTAAATGCACATGAGACAAAGTCTCCACAAATACATGGTAAAAACAAGCAAAGGAACAACGCTTTTATTGTTTATGCTTTGCTCATTCCTCATAGTAAGTTCAAGACGGCCCCTAGCACCGATTTGAGCGGAATTCTTTGCTAATTTTCGAGCAACGCTACAAAATGTACATCCATGTCTTCATTGGTCATGGGTGCGGGATTGTCAACAAACATTAATTAAACTGGCAAAGTGCTGTTACAATCACCGTCATCCTTTGCCCGACAAAAGCACTACTGTCTGAAGCTAGTGGACAATTACAATATATAGACAAACAAAGGACACTCGTCAAGTCGAATGTAAGAAAACTTGGCGTTATAAAAAATTGAGATGTGGGCACTTTTAACAGGTGGTCAGAATTACATTTCGAATTTACAAAAATAAATGCCAAAATTTAAAAGTATGTATACTGAAAGCTGGCATGTCAGTTAACTGCTAGTAGTCTCTTGTGATTTCATGTTTATGTCCGTATATTTAGTTCTTTCAGTTTCATTTTTCACAATTGACTCAGTCCTGTTGCCAACAGAATTTTACTGTTGTTACGATGGTTTTTTGATTTATCGCATTGGCTGTAGGGGAAGTTTTGGATCCAATAAAACTAGTTTAACCCCGCCGCAGCAGGTTTGCGCATGTCCTAAGCCAGGAAATTTATTAAGCCTTTGTGTGTCTTGTCTTTTTTCTAGTTAGTTTACTAAATGTCTATAGGAGTCTAGGATGATGTTTAGTTCGCAGAACTTGATTACTCTTTATTCAGGGGCCGACTCCGACCTGCCGTTGGGTGTGTGGTTTTCTCACCGTTCATTGAAGATCTTATGGTAGCTTTGAGTTGTTATTGCTCCTCTTTGGGTCGTTGTCTCTTTGACACATTCCCCGTTTCCCTTCTTTTTCTATAGTATATCCATATGAGAAATTCTCTCACGCACAAGTACACCATAACTGAAATATGTAGAGAACATACATTGTATTTATATATAGTTTTGTCATACATTGTATAAAGATTACTAGAAAGTATAATGAAATATGAATTGATTTACTAAAATATCGTGATGTATAGATTACAAACATTACTTAAAAATATAACCCACAACTTTAAGCCATCGGTGCAGACGATCTACGATCAACATCACGATCTATTGGATTGCTATGTGATATCCATTTCTCTGGGGACAGCAGATCTTTTTGGTTTGTTCCTTTTCGTCTTATTGATTTGACTTCATTATAGGCATTGCCATGTTCAACAACCGTGTTGGAAGAAACGGTAGGATGCTTACTCTAGTGATCTCCCCACTGGTTTTCAATTGGGTCCGTGTTGGTCATCTGTACATGTGTGTTGATTTTGATTTTCTGTGTCATTTTTATGTTATGATAATNCCACATCATTCACCTGCTTTTTTGCTCTTTGACCACTGAAGCGCGATTGGCCAAAAAATAAAAATATATCCTTCCGCAACATGTTCGCGCATGCCAAATGACCAACAGCTGATAATTTCTAGTATCACTTGTTGCTGGTCGTCTTGCCTTTGATATAAGCTTTAAGATGTAGTAGAGATCAAAGGACACTCTCCCAAATTACCGATAAAATTTCTTACTACTTGATTTCTTGCTGTAGAGGAAAAATTCAAAATATCTATATAACGAATACTTTGTTATGATTGGTTCTTACTATAACCAATAGCAGACACAATTCAAACATAATGTGGCAATACTATAGGGTAATACTTGATAATTAAAAATATTAATTTCCGCATATAATACTCGTTTAAAAAATTCATTTATGCAATACTCGTTTTAGTTATTCCAACGTCTTCACTCTTCTGGGATCCAAATGGATGAAAAAGCTCAAGGTAGGAAAATGATCCACGAAAACACTTAATTCTTTGATTTCCTAACATAACTAAATGATGGATTTTTTGGAATAACAGTTAGCATTTTATTTGTGCATTTTTTATGTGGTAAAACTTAAGTTACTATAAGCATCAAAATTAACGAATTAATTTTTACTGCATTGGAAGTTAAATGTAACTGAAATGACTTTTTCATATTCAAGTAACTTTTCAAAACTATATCTTAAAAAGATTAATATTAAAAAAAATTTCCATCTCAATTTTTTCACTGCAATAATTGTTCTAAACACGAACATTTTCAGTTCAACGGAGAATAAGGATGGGTGCCCTGAGTACCAAATGACAAAATATTGAAGTTGATGTTAGATATATTAGTTTCTGCATCTGCGCATTTCGACAACTAATGTCTTTTCAGTGCATATCAAATCATAACATAAACCAAAATTAGCGATTGACAGAGCCATGCGAAAGGGAGATACGCCTTAGTTTGTAACCAAACTTTCCCGATTTTAGATATTGAATAATACCAAATTACATTTTTATACCAATTATTTTTTTTCTTTTTTTTTGATACATTGAAGAAAAGATGGTTGTTGAATTTTTTGGCCCGTATCGAAACTAAACAAAAAAGAATCATCAAGAATGTTTTCGGAGCACTGCCGAGCAGGCAAAAATAAAGAGTTATTCATTAATTTTGCTCCTTCGTAACATCCTGACATTCGAATGTACATTGACAATAATAGCCCCGGTCCATGAAATTAAATGCAAAATCAAAGATGCAAAAAGGCGCTACGAGTAAAGGTTACAGTTTCGCAAGGACGTGCAATTGGATAGGATATTCTACTTGGCGTTCAAACAGTAAACCAACGAAGTAATTGTACCTAATAATACATTCCAGATCAATAACAATTACACCTGCATATCAGAAAATTAAGTGTTGCCATTAGGTGCAAACAGTGCTCTGTGATTGACTTCGATGAAATTTGGCGCCGTCTGGGTGACAGGTTCGTTGAATACTTTTGCTCCATCTGTAAACGAAATAACTGCTCAGTGGACATACACTACTTGATGTAAGCTCAACTCCCGGGTGATCGTCCTCACCCACGTTGACAGTGGAGAAAAGTCCAGACAACACAACTTCTCGAGCAGCCCATTATACATTTATTAGATACTTTCCTCCCAAAAGACATGGATATTAAAAAAAATTTTATTTGTAGCACTTTATGTCATTAGTTTTTTTAATTGGTTTTCTTTTTATACTCCTAAATCTATTTTGTTTTCCACTTTTTGTCAATTCTTTTTTGACATTACGCAATCTTCCGTTTACCATATACACTGTATTGTAAATACATTATGATTGAGTTCAAGATTGTTTCAAAGAACCATCAATCCGTGCATGGGCGATTTTCCCCTAGTGAAGTTAATGGACTGATGCAAGGGATGTTATTTAATTTTTATGTGAACTTCGTTTTCTTTTGCCATTGACAAGAAGACACATTATTCCGCATATTCACACTGCTAGTGCTTTAGTTTTGTGGTGTTCTTGTTCATTTTTAGCTCACCTGGCTATGCCAGGGTTAGCTTTTGCTATCACTTTGCGTCCGTCGTCCGTCCGTCGTCCGTCTGTCCGTCCGTCGTTAGCTCACTTTCAAAAATCTTCTCCTCTGAAACTACTGGAGGGATTGGTTTGAAACTTAGTTATCATCTATGACATGTCCTGTACAAACGATCCTCATTTTATTATGATCTGATGAAAAACATGGCCGCTGGTGCTACAAATAGAACCTAGGGGTAAATTGCAGTTTTTAGCCAATGACTCAAAAAACCGATGCAGATATCAAAAATCTGACATGGAGTAAAATTGTTCAAAATGCCGAGATCTATCAGCTCTGCAATTTTGAAGAAAATTGGAAAACCCGTCTGAGAGTTATACAAAAATTTAGCCCTTTTTCCGTAAATTTTTCAGAATTTGTGCATTTTTTATTTTTTATTTCAAAAACTGTAACAGATAGAGGTGAAGTGTAAATTAAAAAAAATGTTCAGCATATCAAGATCTACATACTCTGAAATTTTGAAGAAAATCCAAAGGCCTGTGTATGATTTATTAGCCGTTTTTCACTTTTATTTTCCAATGCCATATGGTTATGGGTTATTTCCCTTTAAATTCTGTGTTCAAATCTTCTTTAGTTAACTTTTCTCTTTTAAGCTTTAGAGAAATTCCCTACTATCACTTCATTAAAAAAATTTTTTTTTCCATAATTTAGAGCAAAAACAGTGTTTTTGTGCAAATTTCTGCAATTTTTGGCAAAAATACTTTCTTAATCTTTACCTTATTTGATGTTATAATGATTTGCCTATATAAACATATTGTGTATATTTTCTGGGTGTTAAGTGGTGAATCACTATAAAATCTGTTGACATATATATAGAAGAAGATTATCACCTTCATAGACTGCTAATTATTAATTTTTTTTGTAAATAAAGCCTTTAGTGAGCAGTTGATGAAATTAACCTGAAATGAAATTAACAGGAATGGATTTGAACGGAACTTGGCATTTATGATGCTTTTGAGGTGCTGACTATAATATATATATGTATTGTGACTTTTATGCCTAAATGTCATCCAACATGGCCATCTGCAGGGAACTTAATTTATTACTCGACTGTATGGAAAGAGCATACAAAGAATTTTTTATCTGAAACAACTTGGCTAGTCACATTAATGTATCTTAGATGGTCGCCTTCAAAACAGATGTCCTTCAAGTCTGCACCTTATGCAAATTGGCTACCAATGGGAAACATTGTTTAATATAGGAGTACATTCAAAGATCTTCTTCTTTAAAACCATTTGGCCAGTTGGAAATAAACTTTGACACAATACTTAATTTTCTTTAAAATTGTGTCCTGCAGATCCATCCCTTATCCAAGATGGCATGCAATAGGGAAAATAGTTTAATTAAAGTTGGATCATATAATATAAATGTTTAGTTACATAGTTTGAAAATGAGACCCTTTAACATATAAGTTGATTTGAAGTTATGTATTGGCCATGGTCCAGGTGAGCGATACAGGCTCTTGAGAGCCTCTTGTTGTTTATTGTTTTGTTTTTGTCATGCTGTCACAATTAGTGTTGGATCTATCTGAATTGCCGTGATGTAGCATTTTCGATATTGGAATTCCCCCTTTCCCTTTTTTTGCCTCCGCATTCGTTTGCCGATGTATATGAATTCTGTATTGAATAAATATCTGAATGATTTGATGTCACTGTGTTGATGCAAAAATGATTTCGAGATTGAAGGTAGCCAGTGTGATAGTTGGGTTTTAAAACCGCAAATATGATAATCTCATATGAAAACAGAAGAAAGACACATTTTGAGGTCGTAGAATCTCGACATGTTATCTATGACACTATACCTTTTCAAACTTTCATGCTTACGGTATTTTTTAAACTTCAATGTTATTTAAGGATGATGCTTGCTATCACGAAGTATTTCATTAACACAACATGTTTCCCGTTCAAAAGTATATTTTCAATTTGTTTTACAGACTAGATAATTATAGTAAGTACCTATTGATGATTACACTTATACTAATTATAACAAAAATAAAGTATGTCCGGTATTATCAATGTAACAGTCCTCCTAACAAGAGCACGATGGACGTTATCAAAGGGCATGATAATAGATTTACTTGTAACATTAGTCAATGTGAAACAAACTATTAAGCATCCGAAGAGACAAGTGTTAATGTCGGCAAGTATTAGTTTTTGTGTGTCAACATAAATTCATTATATTTCTTTTCGAGTTATCTTAAAGCTACTTAGCCAAGGTTAGGTTCAATCACTGTCACTATTGTCACTCAAAAATATTTATGGTCGTCATCACGAATTGACTGATCGCTACAATGTGTCTGTATCACAAATGAAGTTGGATATATTTCAATAGACACCGAGATATAACTGGATTGACATTTACCGAATTTGTCATTACACCGGACTTTTCACTCGCAGTGTGACGAGTGTCACATGTGAAGCCGGTTATGCTTACCCTTGCAGAGCACCTGATGAGACTCCTGTTTTAAGGGGTTCACACTGTTAGTGCCTTATTTTTTGTGGCGTTTGTTTTATGTACTGTTTCTTTCGTCTTCGTCATTTACGTTCTCTGTCTGTATGTAATCCTTATATTGCCATGCATTTTTTGCTTTTGCTTCGGTATTTAATGGAAATTTATTGTCAATATTTATATAAACATTATGTAAACATCTTGATGTGTGTCAGGTATTTGCTGGGAAGATTTATGAATTTATTTTGCTGAATATGTGAAATGTTTGTCAACTATGTGGGGAAGATTTATAAATTTATTTTGTTGAATATGTGAAATGTTTTTCAGCCATTTAGGGAAGATTTATGAATTCTGAATATGTGAAATGTTTTTCAGCCATTTAGGGAAGATTTATGAATTTATAAACAGTTACTAAAACTAAACGTTTTGGTTTCGAATTTAACTTCTATCTGAATGAACATATTGCTTTTGAAAAAAAAAACAAAACAACAAAAAACAAAAACAGGAAACAATTTATTCTAGGTACTCTAACAAAGAATGACAGTTCGAATTCATTGCATATAACAATGATTACTGCAGATAATAACATGTTTAAAGGAAATTTAATACCAATTAATAATTATATTTTGCTCAATTCAGGTATTTTTACTTGTCAATCTATATAGATTGCCAAGTATGTTGGTTGGTCAGGAAAAAACTTTAACCTTAATGTTATGGAAAACGGCAATACATATCATTCCAACAGAAATATGTGCCGTTGTATTTTTTCTGAACTAATGATTTATGACTTTGGCATTGTATATGTTAATGGTTTTCTAATCTTTTTGTACATGCTAAGATCAATGCCTATACTTTTATATTTACCTTTGATGTACATATTATATCAGTCAATGATCCAGAATTATAACGTAAATATATGCAGTTGTCCTCATCATTCAACTGACGAGTAAGTTTTTATGCTGCTGTTAACACGTTATTAATAATATTGTATTTGCCGCATCAGTGTTCTTTTTGAATATATTTTGGTCTAATAAATCAAACAAATTGAAGTTGTCATATAATTGTTAAATAGAGTAAAAAGTAGGGGAAACACATACAATGGCCGAAAACCACATGCCACATGCCACAATGTACCAAGAACCAGCACATGAAAAAAAAACAAATAAAGGACAACAACCAAACATAAACAACGATAGGAACTAGGGACAGCGGGACTTTATACCGGCACCAGCAAAAGCCAAGCTATCGTAATTTTGAAAGATGGGTTAAGGAGTGCTCACCGCTAAACTGCCAACTAGCTCAAAGAGCCGAGTCTTCTGGTAAAACACTGTCGCATTACGGAAGAAAATCAAACTCAAAGTTCCAGAAGGCTTCATCATGTATCATGTATCTCGTGTATCTCAGTAGATCAGTTAACCATAAACCCACAAAATATAGAAATGGCAAACCCACAAAATAAAGAAATGGCACAGGATCTAATTATTCTGAATAGTACATCAATGTTTTGTATTTTATTTACTGATGGTTAATTTACGTTCTGCAGTAAATATAATAGAAATGCATTGGCCTTTTATCCTTAGGTGACTGACAATTTTCGTGCTACGTACGATCTTTCATTGTATTTGCATTAAGAGCTGGTTTTTAAATAATTGGAGTTATGACGCTTTGATCGATTCTACTGTTACAAAGAAATAACGAGAAAAATGCCAAAACACAAAAAAACAAGTTTAAAATAGCAGGTCACCTGTTTGCATTCGTCAATTAATTTTGAGGAAGTAAAACAACTAGACAGCGAATTACTTAAAATGTAGTTTCTGCATATGTCTCTTAAGTGCAGGTAAAAAATGAAAATAAAATAAAGCGATGTGTAACATGCGTCTTCATTCATTATGAAATTATCTTTTATTTTTTGGTAATGAGAATTGTCAAATCATCAAAATGCTTAAAAATATCTTCGCTGGAGTACCTTTATTTTTGTAGATTTCTTGGCATAATGTTATCATACGAATATTGGAGATATTCATATGAATGTGACGTAGCAATGGTTGTTTTTTTCTACATACAATTGTTTTCAAACAGAACTGCAAGTTGGAGTCGATGAAAATTTTAAGTAACAACTACGCCCATCTCCAACTAAATATTAAAAAGAATGTCAAATAATATTAAACACGTTTTGTTGCAGAGGAATTGGCAATGGAAGAATATAGACAGCCTTCTGCACCACAGCTGTCAGATCATTATCCTACGCAAGAAAATATCAACTATACCTCAGGTATTCCATTATATAGTGCTTTGATTTTTTTACGAAACAAAGCAATGGCGCCAGGGAAGAAGTTAAGCACTGAGACGACATAAAGAGTAAAAAATGGACACAGTGAAAAAAAATTGTGATATTATAATCCTCATCTATTAACATGAAAAAAAATGTATGGATGTAATTCTCCAAAATGTTTTTCAAACAGTTCAATTCCCCTTTTGTGGTCTTTCGCATGTGTAATCGCTAGTCATGAGTTTTCTTTCTTGAGTCAATGGCTGGCTGAATGAAACAAAAGTGAATCAAAAATAAAAGTACTAGGCTACTTTGGTGGAACTTATAGAACCAAGAAGCTTGATAATTGAAAAAAAAGCAAACAAGTACCCAAATTACAGTTTTCGCTCATGTGAACACGTGGTGTATTTGATAGCTTGGGGCAAAATGGTCAATTTTTGTAAAGGACACTCAGTTTGGGAGATGATTTTTCAAATACAATACGTTTTTGTAGAATTCAATACTGAAACTGTGACATTTTACTAGCACCAACGTTTTTTTCAGTAGGAACGAAATAAGTACAGGTTTGTCTATATTTGTGAAAAACTTTTCGCGGAAGTGGCAGAACTAGGTTTTCACTAGGTTTAAATTTAAAACTATCCGGTGTTTACCGCAAAGTTTTGTAAAATTTGATCTATCGGTTCAACAGTTGTTGAAATATAAATATCTAACGTACACTTAATTGCCCAAATCTATTTTTCGGGAAGATGACGTGAAAATCACATCTTCAAAGTTTTGTGTATTTTTTTCAAACTTCTGAAACTTGCATAAAATCAGGCCACAAACAAAAATCTTTTATCGTGTTGTTCTTGCTATCCTTATATATTTCAACCAATATTAGATGTTTTTGTGGTTTCAGACTGTATGTTTAGCCATGGAATATAACTACATATTCTGCAGAAGTGAAATATCCAGTTAAATCCTGCAATTTGATTGGTTACCTTGACAGGGGATATGAGACCGTATCCTCCTGGTGGCCAATTCACAATTTTTAAACGCTTTTAATAGAAAAATTATAGCACTTCTAGCAGAATAAAATAGTTATTCGGCCTAACAGGGGATACGGGTTCATATTCCTGTCTGTGCCCTATATCCCCTTCGCCTGACGGCTCAGGGGATATAAAACACAGACAGGGAATATAAACCCGTAATTTCCTCTGTGAAGATTCCCGAATAACATATAACATCCAGCGTGTGTCATGCTATATTACCCGTCTGTAACTGAATTACATTTACATTCGACAAATAGCCCTATAAAGGAAAAAAAATCTGAGTAAAAAAATAATTTTTTTCAATGCCACCAGGATTTTTTCATTAAAATTTCAATAACAATTTAAGTACCCTGGCAGTTTCCCGTAGCAGAGCGGTGAGTACAGTACTACAAAAGTTTTTAAAAAAGTTAGTTTAAATGTTTAAATGAACCAAAAGCCTCGTGGGATTTCATTGGCTCAGAAAGGTTAAAATGTTAGCTGACAGAACACTGAAAACTGGTCCAAACTGTACAAAATTTGGGATGAAAGGACCACCTTTTAGAACTCCAGTTTGAACCAAGTCAAAGTAAATGAATTAAAATCGTTCAATTTTTTTTAAAAGTCATTAAAACTTCGTCATGCTTTGAAATTTATTTTTGATTAATTTCTTTAAATTAAATGACTAAATAGAGGAATTTGGTAACAAAAATGGCGTCAGGTGCATCTATGTTGGAATAATCGACAAAAAAGTAATTTTTCAAGACATTCTTTTTTATAAACGCAAGGTTATGATTACGTAAATGTTTTATGTTGCAATAGCTAACCAAATAAATTCAAATCTCGACTCCCTTCCCAAAGACTGTCATTTGCTATTTAATTTTTCAAAATTATTACAACAAAGTTAGTTTTGTTACATTTCAAGTGTGAAAACCTCTTTATTTCAAGAAAAAACGTTATGTAATACACTTGGCCTAGATATCGAAAATGCACGGGAGATAAATTTACGTCAATCAAATGGTAAAATCGAAAAATATGAAAACAATCATTTAACAGGTAAAACACCTAATACTTTTGACATACATATGGAAAATGAAACAATAAATAGTTAAACAAAATGATATTCTGAAAGTCTGAAAGGTAAAAATTTGACTGGCAAAAATGTAACACTGGGCATATGAGCTATAAAAGGAAATCACGAATAAAAATGTAAAAGGAACAATAATAGCTATAAGATGAAATCTAAATCTAGGGAATAGAGACGGTAATCTAGGGAATAGAGACAATTAATAACAGATACGGCATCTAAAGGGTAAAATCAAAGGAACATATACGGCATTTTAAAGGTGAAATATTAGGAATAGAAACAATATTTAAAGGGTAAAATATCTAAAGAATGAATTTGAAAAGGAAAAAGAAAAGGACAGGGATATTCTATTTGATATCGTGTCGATAAAATGCGATATGCTACATTTTGTTTTACTTGTAAGGATTAATAAGTTAACAAAAATTTATGCTGATCAAACTTATAGTTTCCGAGAAACCACCTTAAATGTAGGTGTTAAAATGAGGTGCAGCGGGAGGACGAACAGACCGAAAAACTAGACCTCAACGTTTGTCGTTGAAGCGTAACAGTGCAAGAGTCCAATTTAAAACAGAATAAAAGAACAGATAAACAAATAAGAGCAAAATCTAAAAATCTAAAATCCAAAACAACATATAAAATGTTAAACACTTATACGCAATGAAGGGATATGGAGTAAATGCACACACGAGACAAAGTCTCTACAATTACATGGTAAAAAGCAATGGAACAACACTTTTATTGTTGTTCTTCATCTTGAAGTCACCATGAGGCCTTCAACAATGAGATTTTATGGGAGACGGCTTGTATAGGCTTTGCCTGTTGCCCAATCCTTTTCTTTAATGAATAAAATAAGTTTAAAATCAAAAATCAACAATACGCTTTGCCCATACCTCACAGTAAGTTCAAAAAGGCCCCTCCAACCGGGGTACCGGTTTGAGCGGAATTCATTGCTAGATGTCGAGCAACGCTACACCCATGTTTATTCTGGCCATGGATGCGAGATTGTGAACAAACATTTAGGAAACTGGCAAAGTTTTTCTTACAATCATCCCTTGCCCGACAAAAGCACCAGTGTCCTTAGCTGGTGGACAATCACAACATGTAGACAAACACAGGGCACTCATCAAGTCGGTTGTGAGAAAACTTGGCTGTATAAATTAGTGAGATGTGGGCAATATTAACAGGTACCAATATTAACAGATCTATGGTCAGATCACATTTTGAAATTATAAAAATAGAATGCCAAAATTTGAAAGTGTGATAGTGCATCCATATGAGAAATTCTCTCAAGCACAAGTTCGCCATATCTGAAATGTATATAGAGCATAAATCTCTCGCATGGGGTATCTTTTTACGGACTCCACACTGCAGGAGAGACAAACTCCTGTCTAAAATAAGCAATGAAGGGATATGCACATGAGACAAAGTCTCTACAAATAAATGCAGACATAAAACACCTAGAATGTTGAAAAAAGCTTTAGAAATTACTACTAAGTACAGAAAAAAATCGGACTCTTTGAGTATTGTTATTTCCGTGCATGGTGGCTGTCTCTTGCTCTTGTTTTGTCTTTGTTTTTCGCCGTTGCAGTTTTTTGAAATGTCTTTGGACTTTGATTTTTGTGATAATTACTTCCTTGTTCCTTCGGCATTCTTCTGCCGTAGTTTGAAGTAAAATACGAAAAAGAAAAAGACCCAAATGTAAACAAATATGCTTATATACATCAACATAATGTGATTATTTTGTTTTAGAAATTATCAAATCTATTATCTTGATAATTATTGTTATTTTTGCACAGAAAAGGTTGCACTACCTCCATACGAAACAGGTTCACAGCAACAATGTCCACAAGGGAATTCTCAGGGACAACAACCTCCACAACCTCCTGGATATCAACCAGTCCCTCAGAACTATGCACAACCTCAACCGGGATCAAGTCTACCTCCTGGATATCAACCAGTCCCTCAGAACTATGCTCAACCTCAACCGGTATATAATCAACCTCCTGGATATCAACTGGTCCCTCAGAACTTTGGACATCAGCAGCCGCCAGTTGTGAGTTTTATTTGTAAATTTAGGTACCATTGTTTGTGTTATTTTTATGACGATGGTTTGCATTATTTTACTCTGTATCTAAATAATTTCTGACCCTGTGATTTAAATAAACTTACATGTAGTATATATCTTAATTTGAGAAAACAGATGTTGCATATTGAAGGCAGAACCAAGTGTACCAGAAGTTTGGGATTAACAAAATATCTGCCCGTAGGTACGCCACAAGTGTTGAACAATTTTTCAAACCAACAGACTATTAATGAGATTTTTTTGTTATACGTGTTACATTGTTAAAAAGTTCAAAATGAGACAACTTTTCGTCATTCACTCTGCTTTTACTGTCCTGAAGCTATTAAAGGTTAGCATTCTCAAACATGTTTTAAGATTACAGTTGTTGAATGTTTAGTTTTGCAGAACTTATTTTAGAAGTACATTGATAACTAGAAGATAACAGGAAACACTTACAATTGTCGAAAATAACAATCAAATGCCACAATTTACCCGGGAACTGCACAAGAAAAGCAATCAAAAAGACACAAGACAAACGTAGACAACGATTCTGCACTAGCAAACGCAGGTGGTAGGAATAAACCGGTTTATGGGTACCCAAAGCTCCCCTTTCTCTATCCCGAACTACTAACTCCATGACCACAATCTTGATTAAGACAAAACGTAATTTAGAAAGATTGCTCTTCGCTAAATTGTCGGCTAGCTCAAGGAGCCTAGTCTGCTGGAAGAAAAATAAAAAAATCAAAACTTCCCGAAGAGTTTGGTATGTGCATAAAATGAAATACATATTTTAATATTTTTATAATCTGAATGCATATTTTCATAAACTGAAGTGCATATTTTCATAAATTGAGATGCATATTTTCATAAATTTAGATGCATATTTTCATAAATTTAAATGTTCAATCTCATAAACTGAAATATATCTGCAATATATGGTTAGCTAATCTGCTAATCCGACTTTACATGTAAACAACCCCAACAGTTTAATCAAGTTCACAGATTTCAACTGCATGACATCCGTACATAATGTGTTGGTATATTATATTAGATATCGCTCTCTATAAAAGAAACTTGAAAACATAGAACGGTGGGCGTTTCGGTTTCGCTAGAGATTCGTTCCCCCTAAAACCTCCGAGAGATGTGATAGCAACAAACTGTATAACAATTTATTTTAAATCTGTACAGACGTATTGAACTGCTATCCCAAATAATTTTCTTTTCTCGTCCTGTAATAAAATCGAAGTCGAAAGTTTCAGGGTGTAAAATCCATATTTTGAAGTCAGAACCAATAGCCACGTTACGTCGAAGATGCAATTATATGTAACCATCCATATGCCTTACATCGTACTTTTGGAAAGATTGCATTAGAATGGTATATGTATTTTTTATGCAAACTTTATGCATGTAGATTTTACTATGAATTTAGATGATAATATATATGTTTCAAATTTATTTGAATCATATTAAAATTATAAAGCAATTATTTTTTCTAGACTGCAGCGCCAGTACCTCAAACTGTGTTCGTACAACAACCTTTGAGTATGCTATATAGACCAACTAACTATTTGATACCAGCAATCTTTGCTTGTCTGTGTTGCTTTTGGCCTACAGGACTCTGTGCTATTATTGCAGCAAACAATGCAAGTATTTCTATTGTGCTACAAAATTCAGAATCTGGTGGAAGTGTATGGATTTCAGAATATGTAATAGTATTGCTATCAGAAGTTTTCAGTATGATAACACGTCTAGTTATTGTATTGTTTTTTTTTACTGTTATCCTATGAAAACCTGGTATGAAAACAACCCTAAATTTACCTCACATGATGCAAAGGTATTGTGAAAAATGTTATTGCTTATCATTTGTCAGCTACCGCCGTACACAGTACACATTTTTTTCAGAAACCATCAATTAGCAGCGTACTTAGTTTTCAAGTATCGAGTGAATTTAAGAACAAAGAAAATTAAAAAAGCAATGGCCTATGTTACTGCATCTTCAACAAATTAAGAACTTATAAAAGATAAAAGCTAGATGTCAAATGCATAAAAATCAGATTGTCAAGAACTATTATTGCCGGTAAGAAGATTGATATCTCTGATATTTCACCGTCTTAGTGGTACGAATATTTTAAAGACCTTTTCCAAAAACCTGAAAGAGATTTTTTCAATATTTTGGATAAAATAAAGGTGTTGGTAAACTAGAGGCTCCCAGGAGCCCGTATCGCTCACCTGGTTTTCAGTTGCCACAATCAAGGTAACAATGTAAGTTATACAGTTGATCTTCAGTTTCTCAAACTTTCGTAAGTCGAACACCTCCAGTATCTTGAACTGTTTTTAAAGTCTGTTCATGTTTTATTGTATTTCTTTGTTAGGATTTTTTTTTTTATAAAAAACGGTCTTGCTAAGGACCACTTTCGACACCAGTTTTGAAGTCGAGACGTTATTTTGTAAATGGCAGTCAACAAACAATTTTCAACATCAGTTTTGAAGTCGCAACATCAATATCTATTTGGAAATCAAATTTCATTGAAATCGGACAATTTTTAATTTTCCCGCCTTTTTTGTCGGCCATTTTGAAAATGGCGGTCAACGAACAATTTTCAACTTCGGTTTTGAAGTAGCAACATCAATATCTACTTGGAAACCAAATTTCATTGAAATCGGACAATGTTGAATTTTCCCGCCTTTTTTCGCGGCCATTTTGAAAATGGCGGTCAAGGAACAATTTTCAAAATCAGTTTTGAAGTCGCCACAGTAAGGCAAACATTTCATCAATTTACACTAAACCTTCATCTTCTATAGTTTTGGAAATAATAGATGAAAAATACGAAAATCTAAAAAATTCAGTGAAAAAAGGGCAATAACTCCTACAAGGGTTTATGGATTTTCTTCAAAATTTCAGGGTAGGTAGATCTTGATATGCTGAACATTTTTGCAATTTACATTTGACTTCTTTCTGTTACACTTTTTGAAATAAAAAATAAAAAATGCCAAAATTTTGAAAATTTAACGGAAAAAGGGCTATAACTCCGAGATGAGTTTTCGGATTTTCTTCAAAATTGCACAGTGGGTAGATCTTGTGTCAGATTTTTGATATCTGTAACGGTTTTCAAGTTATTAGCCAAAAACTGCAATTTACCCCCATGTTCTATTTTTAGTAACAGCAGCCATGTTGTTTGGTCTACGAACATAAAAATCACAAAATTGAAAGTGCATACCCTGGTGATGATTCAGGCCAAGTTTGGTAAGTATTGGCCCAGTAGTTTCAGAGGAGAAGTTTTTTGAATAGAAGTTAACGGACGGACGGACGGACGACGGACGCCGGACGACGGACGACGGACGCCGAGTGATGGCAAAAGCTCACATGGCCTTTGGCCAGGTGAGCTAAAAAGGAAAAAAAATTCAGATCATAAGAATAGAATTACACTTAAAGAAATATCTGTTGCTATCAAGACTTTAAAAAAATAGGAAGGCAAATAGTTTTGAGTTAATATTAAGTGGAATGCTAAAAAAAGTCATATTTTGTGCAGTCTGCATAAATTGTTAATTTTATTTCATCCTTATGTAGATTTCCACTTAAGTTGGCAAGGGGTATTAAAAAGTAGAGCTAAGGATGACCCAGCGAACTTTAGAGGTCTAGCAATCGGTAGTAATATGTTTTAACTATTTATTAAAGTTTAAAATACTCGGCTTAATAAATTTTTGGCTGATAGGAATTTGATATTCCAGAACGAATGGGACTTAGTAAGGGTAGACGTAGCAGTGACCATATATTTGTCTTCAAACACTTTGTAATAAGTATACACAACTAGGATCAAAAGAGATTTATTCTTGTTTTGTTGATTTTTGCAAAGCATTTGACACTGTAAGCCATGAAGAACTTCTTAATAAATTAAGAGTAGATGGAATAATTGTGATTTATTTCATAATGTGATTAACAGTATGTATCAAAATACTAATATATGTGTTTAAGTTGATTCTATCCATACAACTGAACAAGAAAAGTAGAATACCGAAGGAATAAAGACCAAGATAACAAAAATCCAGAGACAAGGCAAAAATAAGAACACTAGAAGACGGAAGACCACAGACGCTACACAACCACAAAACGCAAACACTACAAATACAACAATAAAAACTAAAGCACTTACAGTTTGAATTCTCAAAACGATTGACATCATGTGCTTCGGAGGGATAAGCATGTCCTGCTCTGTAAACAACGCCCGTCACACTGTCAGTGAGTCAATCCAGGGTAAAGTCAGAATTGGTAATGTCAAATCCGGGAAGACGTGAATCAAGCTGAAAATGTCAGTTTTTATTTGTGACACCTACATTTCATATCTATCTATGATGTTGTGGTGACGGCCATAGAATTTCTGAAGGGAAGAAAGTAACAACGGCTGAACATAGCCCGGTTTTTGTGACAGTGCTTTTGCTCTTTCCACAAAGTCACTGTATGAACCACAAGCTCTACATTAACGAGTTAATTGTGAAATATACACTCAATAAACTGATAGGTAGGTATATTGCTGCTGAGAAAGGGAAAGTTCACAATTGGGAAGTCAAAATCATCATGTTTGTCATATAACCTAGATTTCATACGTCCATGTTCGTCAATGTATAACAAAAGGTCGAGGTATGAAGCAGAATTAGGTGTATCGGTTGTCTCTTTAAATTCAAGTTCACTGGGGTAGATCCATTTGAAAGTTTTCGGATGTTTCAAAGATGAAAGTTAAAATCCCACATTGGTGTTCGCCAAAGGGGCAGTCGTAGTCCCACCTTTTTAAATATTTATCTAAATGATCTCCCTAATATTTTATCCCTTATGCCACCCAGTTAAATTAGACCATATAGTAGTTTGTATCTATCAATAAACGTCATTTCCTTTGTAAAAAGACTGCATTGTCTGTTTTCTATCACATTGATTACCATTTGTTTTCTTTAATACAAAAGTTAATGAACTCATTGATGGGACATTTTTATTGAATCAGTTCTAGGAAAGAGTTACTGTGCTTAAATCAAAAAAAGATTCTGCTACATTTAATATTTACAAAGTTCTTAGAACACTGTTTAGCTTTTTTGCAAAGTAAACTAAATGTGTCAAGCACCAGTTGAGAAATAAAATGTTCCAAGTTCTAAGCCAGGAAAGAATAGAATCAGATAGTTCAGACGAGAAGAATATATGCTGGATAGGTCTGAAAATATAGTCTGTTGTGAATCAATGGGTTTATGGTACGATATCTTGGTTTTGCAATGAGTATTATTCGCCAGCTCAGTAATCAGACTTGTCCGACACAAACTTTTGTTACCTTCTGTTTTATATATACAAATTCAATGTTTTCTTAAAATTAAAAACCTTTATAATATTGTGGCATAATCCCGTAAATTGTTTTCGGTGGATGTACAAGTATCTTGGACTGGATTTCGCTTTCCGTTTTGGTATTATTTGGTAAAGGGTACTTCTTTTAGACCTTTCTTGATAATGTCTTTCATTATTCTTCGATTCTAATGCAGATGATGAGAGGTTATTCCTTGAATGAAATTTATGCATCTATAAAGGATTTTTAACTGTTTATTATGCATCTCTGGTATTATTTTATGATACATGATACAACAATGTATGTACTTAAACCAATATGAAAAAATCTTAAGGTGTCTGAAGGGTATTATTTCCCTATTATAGAATTTCGTGAAATTTCCTGTGTTGAAACATAATTGTATTATTGTTCAAAATATAAAATAAAATTTGGGGGCCACCGTGCATTTAAGCGCTAAAACTGAAATTGAAAATTTAAGGATTTTACATAGAAATGACAGGGAAAATGGTTATAAGTGAGGATAGCTTGAAAAATCTTTTATAGATTTTGTTCATTATTTGCAAGTGTTTTGAAGTTATTATATAGTTTAAATATAAAAAATAAAAATTATGGGTCACCGTTGAAATAAAAGAGATAAATTGGGAAATGTTAATTTCTCTAGTGATATCTATGTAAAATTCTTTAATCAAATTATCTCCCTTGCATAATTTCTGTGTTCTGTAAATCCAGCAACAGATTTAGAGCACATGTGTTTTAGTTCACTTTTTGTAGGGAAAATGTTGTAAACGTGATAAGAAATAAAAAAAAATTAAATACATTGAAACTTTCTTTACATTTTGAAAAATATTTTGTTAAATTTCTTAATGAATGAAACCTAAACGAACAATTATTAGACAAAAATGGCGGAATAATACCACTGAGACACCTTAATTCAACAGCTTTTCTTAGTCTGACCAATATCTTCATTCATAAAACCAGAATATTACATGTTATTACAATGTATAATGTAGTTAAATAATATTAGTACATTTTCCTTATCTTAAATTCAATATTGTAATATTTCTAATTGGTGTGTTGTGATTTATTTTTATATTAGGCAAACCATGCTGCTGATACCGGAAATATGAGATATGCTGAACAGCAAAGCCGAAAAGCAAAAAAGCTTGTAATCATCACAGTCGTTATAGGAATAGTTTGTATCGTAGTAATAACTATTTTGCGAGTGACAGTATATCAGAAGTATGATTCCCAACACTATGGATATTGATTTTATATTTGACTGTAGTCTCAAAGACACATGAGAACTAAAGTGGAAACAAAAATAACACAGTTTTTACAACTTTTATTTCAGTTTCTTACATAGTTCATATCTATTATTGGAAGCAAAAGGTTAAAGTCACAAAATAAATGCTTTTTTTGTCATAGATATTTGAACTTATTATTAGTTACAACAAAGGGTCAGGGTGAGCTATTGACATCACTTGGCTTCCGTCGTCAGTTACCTGTCGTCCGTTAAACTTTTACATTTTCATCTCCTCCCTCCTCTGAAACCACTGAAGCAATTTCAACCAAACTTTGCAGAAATAATGTATGGACGGTCCTTCACAAAAATTGCTCATTTCGTTCCGATTCGATAAAAAACATTGCCGCCACCGCGGAACTTAGGTTTAACATTAGACCCCATGGGAAAATCACATTTTTAGCTCACCTGGCTATAGCCAGGGTGAGCTTCTGCCATCACTTTTCGTCCGTCGTCCGTCGTCCGTCGTCCGTCCGGCGTAAACTTTTCATTCAAAGATCTTCTTCTCTGAAACTACTGGGCCAATTGAAACCAAACTTGGCCATAATAGTCCTTAGATGGTCCCCTGCAAAAAAGTTGTTTTTCAGATCCGCGCTATATCCAAGATGGCCGCCAGCGGGGATCATAGTTTTAACATTGGGCCTATGGGAAAAGACATTCAAAGATCTTCTCCTCTGAAACTACTGGACCAATTAAAACCAAACTTGGCCACAATAGTCCTTAGATGGTTCCCTGCAAAAAAGTTGTTTTTGAGATCCGCGCTATATCCAAGATGGCCGCCAGCCGGGATCATAGTTTTAACATTGGACCCTATGGGAAAAGACATTCAAAGATCTTCTCCTCTGAAACTACTGGGCCAATTGAAACCAAACTTGGCCACAATAGTCCTTAGATGGTCCCCTGCAAAAAAATTGTTTTTCAGATCCGCGCTATATCCAAGATGGCCGCCAACGGGGATCATAGTTTTAACAGTGGTCCCTATGGGAAAAGACATTCAAAGATCTTCTCCTCTGAAACTACTGGGCCAATTGAAACCAAACTTGACCACAATAGTCCTTAGATGGTCCCCTGCAAAAAAGTTGTTTTTCAGATCCGCGCTATATATCCAAGACGGCCGCCAGCGGGGATCATAGTTTTAACATTGGACCCTATGGGAAAAGACACTCAAAGATCTTCTCCTCTGAAACTACTAGGCCAATTGAAACCAAACTTGGCCACAATAGTTCTTAGATGGTCCCCTGCAAAAAAGTTGTTTTTCAGATCCGCGCTGTATCCAAGATGGCCGCCAACGGGGATCATAGTTTTAACACAGGACTCTATGGGAAACACATTCAAAGATCTTCTCCTCTGAAACTACTGGGCCAATTGAAACCAAACTTGGCCACAATAGTCCTTAGATAGTCCCCTGCAAAAAAGTTGTTTTTCAGATCCGCGCTATATCCAAGATGGCCGCCAGTGGGGATCATAGTTTTAACATTGGACCCTATGGGAAAAGACATTCAAAGATGTTCTCCTCTGAAACTACTGGGCCAATTGAAACCAACTTGGCCACAATAGTCCTTAGATGGACTCCTGCAAAAAAGTTGTTTTTCAGATCCGCGCTGTATCCAGGATGGCCGCCAACTGGGATCATAGTTTTAACATTGGAACCTATGGAAAAAAACTTCCAAAGATCTCCTCCTCTGAAACTACTCAGCCAATTGAAACCAAACTTGGCCACAGTAGTTTTTAGATGGTCTCCTGCAAAAAAGTTGTTTTTCAGATCCACACTATATCCAAGATGGCCGACAGCGAGGATTATAGTTATAACATTGGACCCTGTGGGAAAAGACATTTAAAGATCTTCTCCTCTGAAACTACTGGGCCAATTGGATCCAAACTTGGCCAAAAGAACTGCACCCCATCCAAAATAGCTGCTAGTGTGGAACATAGTTTAACTTATGATAATATAGCATCAATGTCTATTAACAAATTTGAAAATAATGCCCTTAAACATTGTGACTATTTTAACTGCATATGTCAGCCGTGGCCCTGGTGAGCGATACAGGCTCTTGAGAGCCTCTTGTTATCTTCTCCTGTGAAACCGCTGAAGCAAATTCAACCAAACTTGACAGGAATTATGTACTAACGGTCCTTAACAAAGATTGCTCATTTCTTTTCGATCCGATAAAAACATGACCCAAGCACGGAACATAGTTAAACATTGAACCCAATGGGAAAAAAAAATTCCATTTTCTTCTCTGAAACCACTAAAGCAAATTCAACCAAACTTTACAGGAATGATATATGGAGGGTCTTTCACTAAGATTGCTTATTTCGTTCCGATCGATAAAAAACATGGTAGCCAGCGCAGAACTTGCGTTTAACAATGGACCCTATGGGGAAAATCACATTTTCATCTTCTCCTCTGAAACGTCTGTGGCAAAGTCAACCAAACTTTACAGGAATTTTCTACGGAAGGTCCTAAACAAAAATTGCTCATTTCTTCCCAATCGGATAAAAGATATTGCCACCAGCGTGGAACTCACATGTAGGTTTAACATTGGACCCCATGGGAAAATCACATCTGAAACTATTCGAGCATATTTAACCCAACTTTATCGGAATGATGTACGGAAGATTCTTTGCAAAAATTGTTCCTTTCATTTCGATCTGACAAAACAAATGGCGGCCAGCGAGGAACGCATTTTAATATTAGAGCCCATGAGAAAATCATCCTTTTCATCATCGTCTCTGAAACTATTCAATCAAATTCAACTAAACTGTATTGGAAAGATGTATAGCAGGTCTTAGCAAAGATAGATCAGTCAAAAAAAAAAAGAAAGAAAGAAAAAAAAAACACTGGTGCCAATGGTAAACATAGCCAAACATTAGACACATTGGTAAAAACATCATTTTTGGTCATACGTGGTATAGAAGCATTGTGTCAGGTGAGCGATACAGGCTCAGTCCCTGAGCCTCTAGTTTGTGTTTGTCAACATACAGCGAGTAGTACCATTTCTATATTGTTGGTGGTAACATTCTGAGGCAACTTTGATTAATTGTTTTTATTGCCCATTACAGAAAAATTGGACGAAATAATTGGACAAAATGGAGATGAAACGGATACATTATGTAGCTTTGTCAAGTAACTGTACTGGTCCTCAAAACTATGAGAATTTAAGATAGATAGTCACTATAATTCATGTCTGAACGATTGAAAGACCCATTCTACTAACCTGAAATCTGCAATAAAAAGTACTGGTCACCGTGCATGTGTGTTCTATAATTGTAATTAAAGCTTACTCATTTTTGCCAATTACTTTACCTAAATTTACAAAGAGTGCATTGTTAAAAGATGGAAAGGCAATTATAGCTTAAAAGAAATAAATCTTCAATCCATGAAAACTTGCCATATGAAAAAGAAAGGAAATGGGGTAAATGTCAAGGAGACAACATCCCATATATCATTTATGATCTGATATGTGGGCTAAAAACGGAAAAAAGTATATGTCACTATGTTTTTTACGAAGATATTTTTCAAAGTTTCCGGATTACACTTAATTTTATGGAAAAAAGAGCTAATTCAGGGCAAAGAAGACGAAAGATCTGTCAGACAATTAAAACGAAAAAATGGAAAAGCTGTCAAATCACGGTCCTGGTCCGAAAATCAAAGTATCCGCCTTTTTCTTTTTCAAATGCGCGATTGAATTGCGCAGTACAACAATGTCTATCTTCTTTTGAAACTTCATTTAATGCAAACCTTTCGTACATTATATCAGGTGTTTCGAACAAATTCCTCATTGTAACATGATTAATTTATTATATAACCGTAAAACTATGATGCGAATTTTGAAAATACTTTTTATTTCTTGAGTGTCAAGTTAAAGATTTTACGAAAAAAAAATAGACAAATGAAAAATGCGACAACTACGAAAGTCGTCCAAAACATATCGATACATATAGAAATACACTATCAAGATATTTGCTGGTCATACTTTGTTATTTTTAGATTTTTAGCTCCCACTTTTTTGCCAACTTACCTATTTTTTTCATGATACATTCTTATATCTTTATTAGCACTCTGACAAAACATTTATATCATTTTTTTTTGTTACATTCATTCAATGTAAAATTTTTCTTGTGATATACATAAGAAAAATTCAAAGGAGTTTAGTTTCCCGCCAATTTTTAATAACTTGAGTCATTCTTTGACTTATCAATAAATATCCTCAGTCATTTAATTTTAGAACACAAAATTACATCTATCTGAAATCTTTTTTAGCTTATATCCTTAAGAAGCGGAAAGATTCCATCTGACCTCGTTTTCTTTTACTGACGTCGAGATATGAAGATAATGTTTGTGTATCAGTATTTTTTACACATTGAATAAAGTTATAAATACACATATGATTGTCCAATAATACAATCGGGTATTTCATAAAACAACCCATAAACTATTATATAAAAACGATTGCAATTTTGACCGTAAGAATTTAGAAATGGGGATAATATGGGTACTTTTTTTTGGAAAAAAAATGTATATACATGTAATATTTGGTCACACTTTGTAGTTTGCAGCTATTTACGTTTGTGTCTTAATTTGAATCCCAAAATTATCCATTGTACAAAAGCCAAAGTAATTTAAGAGCTCGGAAGAATAGACTTCTTTGTTGATGTTCTTGTTTTATTTTCATGAACATTTAATTATTGGTACCCTTTATTTAGTGTGGTTCATGAAAATGCTGAAAATTGAGATATTCTTCATTTTTGTATAAATTAGGGGTGGTATTTCTTATTTATGTTCATTGTAGTCTTTTTCAAATAATAATTTCGTGATTGGGGTTTTGTTCTCACTTACTTTTCTAGATAAGAGTTTAATGTCACAGGATACCTCCTCATCATTTTTTTTTATTATTTACAATTGTTAATTAATATCAATACAAATGCACATTCAAACAAAATTGTATTTATAAAGCAAAATATGAATCTCTTATGAACCGTTGATGAAATCGTGCTGTGTGGACTGAGCAACAGCTTATGTCGTTGCTTTCATAAAAAAGGTCCGAAGTTACTTAAAAGATGAAACTCGGAACTTGTGCAAATTCAAAACCCTGCACTCGATTAGTTATATTTGTAGTTAAAACATACATGTAATAAACAATGAAATTATATGGGGTAAATGTACAAAGTGTCTATAAATACATGCTAAAAACCAAACAATGGAACGTTTTTTTTTTTTTTTTTTT
>MJUU01038110.1:0-28750 GCA_002080025.1 Modiolus philippinarum
CATTGCCGCCAGCATCGAGCGTCCTTTAACATTGGTCAATAAGAGGAAATCACATTTAAATGATTTTCTCCGAAACCACTGAAGCAAATTCAACCAAACTTTAGATAAGATAAGACCCTATGATAAAAACATCATTTATGGCCATGAGCATAAACATGACCTAGAAACATTTTATCAGGGGACTGATCTGGCTCAGCCCCTGAACCTCTGGTATATCATATAGGAAGATCGATGACACAGAGTGTTAACATCAGAACTTTTTATTACCGACCGTTTGAAAAAAATACAGTTTGTTTTTTTTATGATGATACTCCCTCGGTCATAGCTCTGTCCTTAGCTGATTTTGGATTTTCTATGTACAATTTGTTTTCTATCAGCGTTTTACAAACATTTCGGTATATGGATTTCCAAATGTTTTTGTTTGATCTGCACGGAAGGGACATAAGATGTCGAAATGGCCATATGCAGAAACTAAATTAACAGTTGCTTCGGTGTTTTGCTATTGAGTTAAACGCATTTTGTCAATTTACTGGATTGTTTGGAACCATCATGACGTTTTCATTTTCATCTTCTCCTCTGAAACCACTGAAGCAAATTCAACCAAACTTTAAAGGAATAATGTATGGAAGGTCCTTTGCAAAGATTGCTCATTTCGTTCCGATCGGATAAAAAACATAGCCGCCAGCACGGAACTTATGTTTATAATTGGACCCTATGGGAAAAATAACAATTTCATCTACTCCTCTGAAACCACTGAAACAAATTCAACCAAACTTTACAGGAATGATGTACTATTGCTAATTTCGTTCCGATCTGATAAAAAACATGGTCCCAGCACACAACATTGGACCCTAGGGGAAAATCACATTTGTTAATGTCTGCATACTCTAGAGATACAAAAATAATTTTCAAACTTTCACCTTGGTGCTGTTTGAGGGTTAGAGAAGTAACACGCACCATGGATTGTAATTGGTTTTGTCTACGGGTTAGAAAATGACAATCAATCAGCCACCAAACAGATTTTTCAACATCATATTTTACTGGTTGCGTGAAGGGTGCCATGCGTGGAGCAGATCATGCTTGCCCTTCCGGAGCACCTGATGATACCTCAGTTTTTATAGGGGTTCACACTGCTAGTGCTTTAGTTTTGTGGTGTTCTTGTTCATTTTTGTCTATTTGTTTTGTCTTTGTCAAACTGTCTCAATTCGTGTTGCTGTGACTTGCCGTGAATTAGATTTATGATTTTAGAATTTCCCCTTTCCTCATTCTTGCTTCGGTATTCGTTTGCCGATGTATTTCATGTTCTCTGAAACCACTTAAGCAAATTCAACCAAACTTTACAGGAATGATGTCCTAATGGTCCTTAATAAAGAATGCTCATTTCGTTCCGATCCGATTAAATATATGGCTGCCAGCGCTGAACATAGTTTAACATTGGACCCTATGGGAAAATCACATTTTCATCTGCTCCTCTGAAACCACTGAAGCAAATGCAACCAAACTTTACAGGAATGATGAACTTATGGTCCTTAACAAAGATTGCTCATTTCGTTCCGATCCGATAAAAAAACATGGCTGTCAGCGCTGAACTTACGTTAACATTGGACCCTATGGGAAAAATCATATTTCCATCTTCCCCTCTGAAACTACTGAAGCAAATTCAACCAAACTTTACAGGAATGATGTACAGAATGTACTTTACAGAAATTGCTCATTTCATTCCGATCGAACTAAAAGCATGGCCTCCAGTGCAGAACATAGTTTAACATTGGAGCCAGGTATGAGAAAACCACCCTTTTCATTATTTTTGAAGCTTTTCAAGCAAATTTATCTAAATGTATAAAATGCAAACGTTCATAAAGACCCTTCTAAACAGCATTTAGTGGATAAATTGAACAATACATATAGATATTTGGACGATATTTTGGCTTTAAATAATCCTGAATTTTCTAAATTTACAGATGAAATTTATCCTGCAGAACTTACTTTAAATGAATCCAATAGCAGCAGTGATTATACTCCTTTTCTTGATCTTGATATATCAATAAATCAAGGAAAGTTAAACACTAAGGTTTATGATGAAAGGGATGATTTCTCATTCCCTATAGTCAATTTCCCCCATCTCAACGGCGATGTTCCGTTAGCCCCTTCTTACGGGGTCTACATTTCACAACTTGTTCGATATGCACGAGTATGTAGTAATGTTTCTGACTTCAACGACCGAAATCTGTGTCTCACTGAAAAACTTCTGCATCAAGGGTTTAGATATCATAAATTGATAAAAACATTCTCTAAATTTTATTATAGATACATTGACGTATTAAGAAAATTTGGTTCTACATGCAGGGCTCTTATACATCAGGGCATTTCACATCCAAACTTCTATGGAAATATCATTTACAAAGCGCACAAATTCAAAAATTGTCCTTCCAAACTTATTAATCCGTTGAACAAACTTATTCATAAAGGATATAAATACAGCATTGTTGTTAAATCTTTACTTCTGGTTTTTGTTGGCAAAAATATTGATCATCTCCTAAATGCTTTACACCATAACTAAATTTAAACAATTTTTCATATTGGCAGTATTTGGCATTGCACAATATCATGTTCTTCTTTCATAATTGATGATGTTGTTATACCAAATCTATTTAGAAGTATTTCAATTGAAATTTCATATGTAAGAAGGCTTGATATTATAGTCAACGGAAATTATGTCCTTAGCTAGCTGTCAGTAACTGCGAGCATTTGTCCGGACAGTACCTGTGTGTATTGTCTTCATGTTTTATGTACTTCATTGTAAGGGTACTGGTCTTGATAAGTTGGACTTTTTTCTAGTTTGATTTTTACTGTGAGTCTTTTGTGTATTTATTTTTAGCCATTCATCACACATAGCGGAGGGTTTGGATCCAAGAAAACGAGTTTAACCCCATCGCAATTTTTGCGCCTGTCCCAAGTCAGGAATATGTTGTTCATTGGCTTGTCCTTGTCTTCTTATAAAATTTTAGTTTCTTGATATTTGGGTTATTGGATGTGGTTTGTTTCCATTGATTTATTCACTTTTTTACCTTTTCGGGGCCATTTAGGGCTTACTATATGGTGTGAGGTTCCTCACTGTGTTGAAGACAATATGGTGACCCCTAGATGTTTTGTTTTTTGTCGTTTTAACCTGGATTTGGGATGTTGTCTCCTTGACATTTATCCCATTTCCTTTCTTTTTCATATGTATAGAAGGTCCTTCGCAAAAATTGCTCACTTCAATAGGATCAGACAAAAAACATGTGTGCTCATGGTGAACATAGCTAAACATTAGACCCCATTGAAAAAAAAACATCATTTTTGGTCATGCATGGCATAGAAGCATTTTGTCAGGTGAGCGATACAGGCTCAGTCTCTGAGCCTCTAGTTGGCAATAGGCAAATAAAAAAATGTTAAGAACCTTACTGAGTAAAACAAAAATACACAATGCAAATGAAGTGATACAGATGCTTGAATTCTTTTACTATCGAATTTTAAGGCTGCAGTTTTTAAAAGATAAAGATTGTTCTAATGCCTTTCTTATCTTCGTTCTTACAAGCGCTTATACAGAAAAATCAAAACCAACACAACTAGCCAAGTCCTGTAATATCAGCTTCCGATATATAGCCTATGTACTAAAATAAGTTCATTAGATCTACCATAGTGAGCTTGAAATTAAAGAGATATAATAACGACAGTAGAATACCGAAGGAACAGAGCACGAGATTACGAGTCCGTGTTGTTCATTTTTGTATATGTTCGTGTCTTCATTTTCTTTTCTGTGCCGTGCTCATGTTATGTCTTCGTTTCTTCGTTTTTCCGACGTTGCCATTGTCCTTGGATTGTACTTCTCAGACTGACGGTTCGGTTCTCACTTACTATATATAAATCAAAGTCCAGAGACAAGGCAAAAGCAAGAACCCCAGAAGACGGAAAACCAAAGACACTACATGCCCACAAAACACACGAACACTACATATACAACACAAAAAACTAAGCATTAACAGTGTGAACTCTCAAGAAACAGACTAACATCAGGTGCTCCGGAAGAGTAAGCATGTCCTGCTCTGTATACAGCACCCGTTACACTGTCAGTGGGTCAATTAAGGGTAAAGTCAGAATCGGTAATGTCAAATCCGGGAAGACGTGAACCTAGCTTAAAATGTCAGTTTTCATTCGTGACACCGACATTTCATATCCGTCTATGATGTCATGGTGACGGCCATATAATTTCTGATGGGATGAATGTAACAACGGTTGAACATATCCCTCACTCAGCAGTTTTTATGACAGTGCTTTTGCTCTTTCCACAAATTCACTGTATGAACTGCACGCTATACAGTAACGGATTTTAAAATTGTAAAATATACACTCCATATACTGGAGAGGTAGGTATATTGCTGCACAGAAAGGAAATTTTACAACTGGGAAGATAAAATCATCACGTTTGTCATATAACCTACATTTCAGACGTCCATGTTCGTCAATTGATACACCAAATTTTCATACCTTGACACTTTGTTATACATTAAATTGTACATGGTTGTTTAAATTTAGGTTATAAGAAAAACGTGCTGATTTTAGCCTCACAATGGTAAACTTTTTAAATTATTTTTATTTTACAGTGTGAGTGGTTTTGTTTTGAGTACAATGTTTGCGATGTACGGGCGTTTTATGGATGTGTCGTGTCTTTGGGTTTTCCTTCTTCTAGTGTTGTTTTTCTTTTATTTTGCCGTATCTCTGACCTTTGATTTATTTATTCTACCAGTGCTTAATAATATGTTTTGTTCATTCTGTATGCAAATGCGTTATCCTGTTACCTTTCATTCAATTACTGATAATAACTTCAGCCAAGAATTGTAAACGCATGTCACTGACTTTGATGATATTCATCATGTCATTTGGTTTGCTTTTTTGTTTCTAGTTAACATAAAAACAAAAGAAAGGCAAAAGGATCCAATAAAGGATGTGTTGCTCAATGTTATAAACGACGTGGAAGATGTCTTTGACAAATTAGGTAATTACATTTTTTATTTATTTCTCAATAATAAAGGTGTAACGAAAACTAAGATTGAGTACACATTGAGTACATTAAACAATTAAGGTCACCAGAATACAAATAAATAAATACTGATCAGAAGTTACTGTGAATGAGATATTATCACAAAATGTATACCGAAACAGAGAAATCTCAATTTTGTTTCATTAATTATACCACACTGATTATATGGGTGATGTGTTGTACATGTAAATGGATATTTAATTAATAATATGTTATTTACTTGTCAGGTTGCTGTAAGCAGTGGTGCATGAGTGTAAATAAACTTGTTGCATCGTAAACAATTTACCATTTATATTCCAAGATTAGATTAAACCAACTCACAAAAAAAAACATTATCTTGAATTGTTTCCAAATTAACTGAGACATTATTTATTTTATACCATTTCAGTGACAAAGTTTCTTAAAAATCCTGAAAACAGAACCGAAAAGATACGCGAAGCATTAAGTAAACTGCCGAAAGAAAAAAAAACATTGCGTTATATACAATGGCTTAATGAAACCAGGAAGAGCGTTGAAGAAATACCTGCAATTCAGTCAACGATACCACGTATTCTCCATGCTTGCTTGAGGCATCTTGAGGTAAATTAAATTCTTTTAAGACTTGAGAAATAACAGTATATTATAGAGTAAGGGTGTATTGAATAGAAATGCACTGAAAATTATATGTATTGTAACGAGGGTATATTATCTCGACTCATAGTTGTTATAAACGTCTACAAATGGGTTCAGCTTTAAAGAATATTATTCATAAAGTACATATAAGCATACAATATTTCATAAACCTGAAATTCCAGAAACATCATGGATACGATTAAATGAAACAAGTAGCATGAACAGTGAAACGTAATAAGCGTTTTCTGCTATGGATGCATCACACGAGATTTTAAGAACGTTATGATCAAAATCAGGTTAATAGCCATGAACAAGCAATAAGTTAAGATGATACAATTTGCATCAAACGATTGTTCTGAGCTTTTAATACCTTAATATCCAAACACAAAGATACATTGGAGAATGTATTGTTATTGTTGATTATAGGTATACACAGGAATGTAAAACAGTTGAATATATGTTTCAATGAGTATTTAGGTGCATGTTTGGGAGTGCTAAAGGAGGTAGTTAGGGGAGGCCGAAAATATTCCACTCGTAATTTTTTTAAATATTTTCAGTATTAAAACAACACATGTTCATGTTGACTTTCAGCAATTTTCAACAAATTTTACCATTCCGTTTTCTGTCTAGTGGTCATCGAAGATACATTGTTTCCACATATTGTTTGATCTGTTCAGGAGTTGATTTAATTACAGAAAAGCAGCTCTAATTAAATTCGTATTTATTTCAGTTGCAAAATTTTGTTGTATAAACATATGTGAAAATAAGCATGGATAATGATTACAATTTTCTATAGTTTGAACTGAAATTCATGGATGTTCTGATGAGTATAGACCAAAAATGTAACTCTATTTTGATCAGTATTAAACACTTTTAGTAAAAAAAAATAGTCGTTTAATTTTCACCAAAAACTGAAAAAAGAAAGAAAACTAGAATATGTAAGATATATTAAAATTTTAGAAAAATCTATCGTTCCATTTTTTCTATATTTAGAAATACATAGCATTTTTAAACTGTATTATTATATAGATAGCGGTGAAAATTGAGATTTCCCAGTGAACGAAAAGTGATAATTAACTGTGAAATTATTTTCCATAATTTCGTTCTAGGAAGTGACGTCACAATAGACGTTGTCAACGTCGTTGTTAAGTAAACTTCTCAGCGGATTAACATCGAAAACGTAGTTCATGCAATGAATCTTAAAATAAGAACTAAATATTACATAAGAAGATCTCTATAATAAAAACAATAACTAATCCTAGATTCTAATTATCGAAAATATTCAACTCATGATCGAAAAACGCTGTAATTCACTCAATGCTTCGCGCATTCGTGAATTACTGCGTTATTCGATCATTCGTTGAATATTTTGCGATAATCAGAATCTCGGATTAGTTATAGTATAAATAATTGCATCTTCGAAGACCAAAAGTATATCTATAAAATATTTTGTTTTAAAATAAGGAGCATCTCCCTCGTGCATGGCTCTGTCCTTAGCTGAACTTTGGCTTTTCTATTTAGACCCCTTTGGTTATTTATTTTCTATCAGCTTTTAAACGGTTTTCGGTTTATGGGTTACAAGACGATTTAATCTGATATGCACTGAAGAGACATAAGTTGTCGAAATGCGCATATGCAGGAACTAAATTAATAGTAACTTCGGTATTTTATTTTTGGTTACCACTGGGTCGATGCTTCTGCTGGAGGACTGTTAGTCCCCAAGGGTACTCACCAACCCAGTAGTCAGTACTTCGGTGGTGACCCAAAAACTGATTTTAGTTTAAAACTTGCAATATCTAATTTTACAAAATTTTATTTAAAACTAAGGGGCATCTACCTCGTGCATAGCTCTGTCCTTAGCTGCATTTTGGCTTTTCTATTTAGATCCCTTTGGTTATTTTGTTCTCTATCAGCTTTTAAACTTCTTTTGGTTTATGGATGTTTTAATTTGATCTGCACTGTAGAGACATAAGTTGTCAAAATGCGCATTTGCTGAATCTAAATTAATAGTAACTTCGGTATTTTATTATATATAGAATATTGAACAGAATGATATTTTAGATACTTGTATTATTTCATAATCATTGGTTAAGTTTGCTACAGTATTTGAAAAAAGAACAGTATGTGGTTTTTTTCAGTTTTATGCTGAATGTCTCGAAATAAATGCTTTGCTAGATTTTAATGACGTCAGGGAAATGATACATGCTGGTTACATAAATCTAAAAGAAGAAAGTGACAAAGCCACTACAGAGAAAGAAAGGTTTCTATTTAAGAAATTAGAAGGTACTTCCTAGTTTTGTTTTTTTATCTTTAGAAGGTACTTCCTAATTTTGTTTTTTATCTTTAAGGGAGTATAGACGTCAGGTTTTAGAAGCATTCAATATCCTCGGGTTTTATCCATTTAAACGGGGTTAATTTCTTTTTTTGCACATATATCATATTTTCACTTTAAAATAGACATGAAATAGACAATGTATGAAATTTCATAAACTTCCAATTATATTTTTATATATTTTAAGGCATATAAACAGATAATGGTAAATGAAGGAAAACTCTAGAGAGAACTGTTTCCCGCTAAAATTTTGACGTCTTATATCTCAAAACTTCTTCAATGGATTTTCAAAATTTTTTGCCCATGTTTTTCTATTAGCAAAGTTCTTCAAAACAAAAGGTCTTCAGTTTAATTCTAATTACAAAATTTCCGACACTCGTACTCTCTTTACAAATATGAGTGTTTATAAGTGTAACATGAAACTTTATACACTAGACCTTTTGAAGTCTGACCTACCGGGTAATAAAAGAAATCTTACATACAGAAAGTACAAGCTGCGATCTTAACTTCGACATTGAATACTATACATTATTTTCCCTTGCATAAGGGATATGAAGATTTGTTTTTCCTTGGATATAATATTTTCCGAAGGCATAGCCTGGAGGAAATATGATTTCCCGTGGATAAATCAATCTTTTTATCTCCTTAATGCATTGGAAATAAATATTTTATTCCACAACTCCACCACTCCGTTTAAAATTACAAATTAGAGAGGTATTAGATCCCCTATTTCTGAACAACTTTTCAAAATTGAGCCACATATTGACAGAAGGTGACAAGTTTTTTTTAGAAAACCTTCTAAACCCCCTTTATAGAAGGCTGGATCCGCCGGTAAATATCTAATCGAGTAATAAGGACTCAAGGTACACTGCAATTAAGAAACTGACTGCTGCTCTTGTTTAATTTATTTATTTTTCAAGGACATGGAAATGACAAACCAAATCTGAACTAAATAAAATTTATCCGTTTTAAAGAAGACACGGACAAGTCTGAAAACTAAAAACGAGTCATTACTTGAGAAAAAAGCTTTATGCGTCATAAAATACTAATTTCCTTTAAACTCTGAATCATTTTAATAACAACACCAACAGTTCTTTTTTCGCTGTTATTTGAAATCTTATTCTTTTACGAAAGCTCCAGCTAAGTGTCGTCTGGTCTGTACCGTTTTGTTTTCATTGTGAACATCTTAAGCCACTGCTATCATATACAGTGGGTGTGCTTATAGAGACTATAGTAAAATCTAGAGAATTTCGAATGAGGGAAATATGATATTTTGGGCAGAGGGCAGAGGGGACCATGATGTTTTGTTCAAAGTCACATGTGATGATATTGGCCAAAGAAAATTACTTATTGGTGAAGTTAGAAATATATAGTGGAATAATACTTTCTATTGGAAAGGGAAAATATTCTCGATGGCGTTCAGCAAGGACATATTATAATATTGTAAAAGCTTAATAGTACTAATATGATACGTTGTAATCACTTTACTAAAAATTAACAAAACGTAACAAAAATCGTTTAGGTCTGGAAATAAATTGCTATCACAAATCATAGTTTAGCACTAGCCTACATATATAAATTTTGTTCATTTGATTTTGAATCTTATGGCCAGTGTACATGAAACTTTGCAAAATGTTGACATATTTTACATCCATTAACGATATGCGTCATTCAAGACATGGTTTTACATTTAGACGTGTATTAAAGTCATATCATTCATATATTTAGAAGCATGTCAAATATGATTTGAATTTTAATACACGTCACACCTTTTTTTTCATTAAAAAAGTTTCTTGCATTCATCTGAGATGACATTTAGTGATAAATGATTCTGTAGCTAACTTACAGAGATATGATCAAAAGACTTACATGTATTTAGTATTCAACAACTTGTAAGCGTGATCTGAGAGCTACAAATCACATCAAAATTTGGCCAAATTAGTGTTTGATTTACAATACTTTAAACGATTTTGAAAACCAGTACCTGTTGTAGCTTCTTAATCTCTAACTTAACTAGACAAGATAAACAACATGATAAGACATGATCATGTGGATAAAAATGTGTCCGATGTTTAAAAATATCTTGATACTATGAGTCTTAAAACAGAAAGCTTTAAAAAATATAGATATATTGGCACCTTTCGATCGCTTGCTATTTAGAAAAAAAAGGTTATGGTGGGATAAGGGATGCATTGCAACGCTCTTTCATGTTTTTAATATTTTGTTTTAATTTGAACAGAGGTATACACGTATATTTTTGAACTTGGACGAAGAATTGAAGGAAATCCAGATATTGAAAAAATGATAGAAATATTAGAAAAAGAGTATGGGAAATTTCAAGATGAATCAAGATTTTTGGTGTTCGTAAAAACAAGAAAGACAGCAAAGGCTCTTTCAGGGAAAATGCCTGAACATTTTAAGAGTTGTTTTCTAACAGGATCACAAACTTCCAAGGAAGAAGGAGGTTATGTAGTTTAAAGCTGTAGTTAAATTATGAAACATCTAATATTGTAGGACACTGTTAGAATAAGTTGAATACATACCTCAACAGATATAAAAGAAAAGATTTAAAAGTTGATACACTGTCTAGGATTTCAACGTACATGTTTCTGTCTAGACCTCTGATTCTAATTAATTTAAACTGATTTTTTTACCAAAATGTAGCTGAGCAATTGCTTGGGGTGTCAGATTTTTTTTTTATAAGTCAATACATGTTATTATAAAAGATAATAATTTATCGTCTGTTTTCTTTTCTAAGTACGATACACAGTATACATGATTTCATTTAGTGGCAAGTTATTAAGCAAAATAAATCAAAATGTTGCATCTGAATAGATTTTTTCTTCAATTCAGCTTAAATGTATATTCTAGATATTTGTAATTTTTCAGACATTAAAATTACAATCACTTGTCATTTCGTTCACAATACGTAAGGAAATCATACAGGTAATTCGATGTCCACCAGTCCGTCAGTCAGTCCTTTACTCATTCGTACCAGCGTAAGTATTCATTACCTGTCCCACATTATCTCATCAAAAGCGGAAATCATTTTTTTTTCTTTTACATGTAATCAGCCAAATAATTACTAGCTATGGCGATTCTATTTGTTTTTGAGAGAGATAAAAGATTTTTTTTAACTTTTGATTTTTGAAATCCCTCGCAGGAGTGTATTAAGCTTAATCAATATTTGTCAATATTTGTTATCTGTTATAATGAGCGAGTGGCTTTTGAAATATGGCCTTTTTGGTCAATTGCTTATTAGGAAATACATTTAGCACTACTTTAATGTTCATATCAGATGTAAATTAGCAATTCAGTGTTTTCTCACGCTTTGAAAACTGGAATGTTTACACGAATACACTTCATGCCAACGTAGATCCTAAGATGGTGAATGAAAGGATATGGAGTAAATGTACATGAGACAAAGTCTTTACAAATACATGATAAAACAAGCAAAGGAACAACGCTTTTATTGTTCTTCTTCATCTTCAAGTCACCATGAGGCCTTCAACAATGAGCTCATACCTCATAGTAAGTTCAAGACGGCCTCTAGCACCGGTTTGAGAGGAATTCTTTGCTAATTGTCGAACAACGCTACATTCATGTCTTTTCTGGTCATGGATGCGGAGATGTCAACAAACATTAATTAAAACTGCCTAAGAACCCATTCGATATAATGGATTTAAACTTTTTACTTTTATTCGGTAAAGTAATATGCAGTCTTGCATATTTAAAGGGAAATTTGATTAATTGTATGGCATTTCTGACTAAGGGAAATTAAAGTATAATACTAACAAAACTATGTACAAAAATTCAAATTCCATGAAACAACAAATATAACAAATTATCAATTTGTTACAACTTTATATTTTCACATCTTTTCCTATTTAACGGTATTTACGCTGGCTTGCAAGACCTTATATTGTGTTGAACCGTCATGTTGTTCCATTTCTAGTTACTAATATTGAGTATAATATCCGTAAAAAAATCCGACAAAAAAAGAAAAAAGAATGAAAAACCAACTAATAAGATTACTCAACAAACTTGAGCCAATACATTATCTCTCCCCAAAACTGAATGAACATAAGGACATGTTAATATTTATGCTGCCACGACGAAAAGTCGGGGGGGGGGGGGCATCTATTGTTTTACCCTGTCTGTACATCCGTGCTCCGTCCGTCCGTTTGACAAGGGTACATTGTTTGTCTCTGCAACTTCTCCTACAGTTTTTGATGCTAGAGAGTTTTAATTTTCAGATCAGTATAATTTTGTATATCTATTGAAGATGTCCATCTGATAAGGATTTTCATTTTGGGTAAATTTTGTCATATATATACCTTGTTGAAAAAAAATCGTTTTTGGTGATTTTTCCTAGAGTGTACAGAGTTCGTCCGCCATCACCTACAGTTTTGATGCTAGGAAGTTATTATTAGCTCAGCAGGGCTAAAATGCCATATGAGCTTTTGCCATCGCTAAGCGTCCTTCGTCAGTCCGTCCGCCCGTATGTCAGGAACGGGCACTCAAAATTGTGTACGATAAGTCTAAAGACCAAACAACGTGGCCACTGTTACGATATAAAAAAACATAGGGGTAAATTGCTGTTTTTGCAAATAACTCAAAAACCATTACAGATATTAATTAATTAATTAATCCCCCCATTTTTCTGTTTTAGATAGATTGTGGTCATGGAGTTCGTAGTCTACCTGTATGGGTTTTATTCGTATGTTTATTCTACGATAGGGAAACGGGACAGAGAAAGGGGAGGTTTAGGTACCCATAAACCGGTTTAACCCTACCGCTGGCTTTTGCTAGTGCCGGTACCAAGTCCGGCTGTCCCGAGTTCCTATCGTTGTTTACGTTTGTCTTTTGTATTTTTATTGTGGGTTTTTTTCTTGTGCAGTTACTATTTACTTTCTGGCATGTGGCTATGTTTTTCGGCCATTGTAGGTGTTTCCTGTTATCTTTTTTATTCCATTAAAAATCTGAAAAATGATGAGAATAGCAAGATCCATTTGCCCTGCAATAAGATGAAAATCCGAAAACCTGTCTTGGAGTTTTTGCCCCTTTTCTGTAAAATTTTCAAAATTTAAAATAATATTAAAAAAAATTATTAGAAAAGCTAACAGTGTAACAGATAGAAGTCAACTTGAAACTGCAAAAATATTCAGCATACCAAGATCTACCCTTCTGGAAATTTTGAAGAAATCTAAATGCCTTGTTGGAGTTGTTGCCCTTTTTATCAATTTTTTGTAAATTTAAACATCCTCCGTCAACAATTTCACAAATCTTCTCCTCTGAAAAAGCTGCGCCAATTGTAATCAAACTTGGCCCGAATGATCATCAGGGTATGCAGTTTCAAAATTGTGTTCAATTAGTCCGAAGACCAAACAACATGGCCTCGGTTACTTAAAATAAAACATAGGGGTAAATTACTATTTTTTGCAAATTACTCAAAACACCGTTACTTATATAAAAAGCTGCTTTGTGTAGAAATGATCATCATAGCAAGATCTATCTGTCCTGCAATTTTTAAAAAATCTGAAAACCCGCCATGTAGATATTGCCCTTTTTCCATAAAATATCCAAAATTTCATTTTTTTTAAATTATTTTTTTATTAGAAAAACTTTAACAGATAGAAGTCAATTTGAAACTGCAAGAATGATCAGCGTAGAAAGATCTATCCTTCTGGAAATTTTGAAGGAAATCTAGATACCAATGTTGGAGTTATTGCCTTTTATTTGTCAAATTTTCGTAATTTTATACATTTTCTCTTATATTTCAAAAACGATTAGACATATAGGTTAAGTTTGAATAGCAAAAATGTTCAGCTTATCAAGAACTACAATTTCTACATGTGTTCAACACGTTCGCATTTAATCCAAGATGGCTGCTACCGAAGAACAAAGTTTAACATAGGACCGTATGGGAAAATGTTGTAAATTATAACCTCTTGAAAACCCTTTCATAAATCAAGTTGATAATAGCTAGGCATGGTAGCATACTGGTCATCAAACAAATGTATAATTTAAAAACCTTTCATAATTTCAAGATGGCCACTAATGCCGATCTTAGTTTAACATTTGACCCTATAGGAAAATGTTGTAAATTTCGGATTTTTGAAAATCGTTTCATAAATCAAGTTGATATTTACTAGGCATGGTAACATGATGATCATCTACCAAATTTTATATATTTGTAGCAATCACACTTCCAGAATGGCTGCCAGCAGGGAACATAGTTTAACAAAGGACACTATGGGGAAATGTTGAAAATTGTAAATTTTTGAAAATAATTTCATATAACAAGTTGATATTAATAAGGCATGGTAACATGATGGTCATTGAACAAATGTATAATTTTAGTATCGATCATAAATCCAAGATGGCCGCCACTGCAAATCATAGTTAAACATGGGACCCTATGGGAAACTGTTGTAAATTGCTATTTCTTGAAAACCGTTTCATATATCAAGTTAATATTAAGAAGGCATGGTAACTTGATTGTCATCTACCAAATTTTATATATTTGTACCAATCAGAAATCCACGAGTGAATACAGTTAAAAATAGAACTTTTTTGGGAAATACTGTGAATTCTTTATTCTTGAAAACCATTTCATACATTAAATTTATATTAATTAGGCAATTTAATATGACAGTAATCTACCAAATGAATGATTTTACTACCAATTGCCTGTCACGTCAGATTAATCATCTTATTTGATCAATAGCTACCAGTGGAGCGATACAGGCTCACATATGAGCCTCTGGTTTTGCAGATTTGTACCTACATTGAAGATATGAATGTGGTAAGGATTTTGATTTGGGTAATTTTTGTCAAAAATATACATTTTTTTGGTGATTTCGTAATAAAGGGTACATATATATAGATTATCCGCGCAACTCCTCCTACAGTTTTAATGCTAGGAAATTTTTATTTAGCGGATCAATTGTACCTAGATCGAAGATGTGCATGTAGAAACGATTTTGATTTTTTGCATTTTTCGACAACATTAACATTGTTAAACTTTATGGGATGAATTAGTACTAGAGGGTACATAGATTGTCCGCACAACTCGTCCTACATTTTGATGCTAGTAAGTTTTTATTTTGCATTGTATTTGTACCTTTATTGAAGCTGTGCATGTGGTAAGGATTTTGATTTTGGTTCATTTTTTTTCAAAAATATAAACATTGTCGAAGTTATTAATTTTTTTGTGATTAAATAAAAGAAGGTACGTAGACACAAATATCATTACTAAAAATCCAAATTTGATTCAACCTTTTCATCCTCTAGTTTAACATTTAGTTCTTTATAAATCTTTCCGTCAGATTAAAACGTGTTTCTTCCTCTTGTCACTTCACATGGCAATTCCTGTAATAGCAAATCAGTGTTACACAAGTTCATCCCCCACTGTAATATTTCTTCCAATAATGTATCGCATCCACTGTTTTAAACCGTGTCATTTTAAGAGTAGATTTAATTTTGACAGGAAAGCAAAGGGAACATTTAAGCTTTCTGTAGGGAAATCTGCAATGACCAGGTGCTTACCTAGGATTTGCTTTACAATAAAAATATACTTAACTATTTGAGCGCATGTACATTTTAATCGAAACATCTTCAGAATGAAGTACTTATTGCCAAAAATATCGAAATAGGGAGCCGAATCCAGTACTAAGGACATCTACCGAGGGCCACACACGGAATGAAGCCGTAGTATTTTAAGGGGTTAGCATTTTGATAACAGCAAAATTAATTTCTATAAAACCCAAGGTAAATTTTCATGTCAGACAAGTCTGACTATTGGACTTGTGAATACCCTCGGGAACCTCTGGTCCACCAGCAGTGACATCGGTCCAATTGTTTTAAAATACAAAAATACCAAAGTTACATTATGAACAGTAAATAAAATACATATTGTGTATACATGTATTCATTTTTAACAGAAAGTGAGTCATAAGAGTGACTTTTCATTTAACCCAATTAACGGAAAGTGAAATTACAAACATACATTTTCTAACAGCCACATCTTTACAGGCTAAGCCTGATAGTAAAACAGTTCCAACTATGTACTGGGTTCCTAAACTCCACAAATCGCCATATAAATCTAGATTCATTTTGTCATCTAGTCACTGTTCTACAACTAAAGTTTCTATTATACTCACTAATACTTTGACTGTTATTAAAAACCTGGTTATAAATTTCTGTAACAAAGTATATGAAAACAGTGGTGTCAATCATTTTTGGAGTGTAAAAAACTCATTGGAAGTTCTCGATAAATTGAATGCTACGAATCTCAGTTTATGACCAACATCAGCAAAGACCCATCTAAACAGCATTTAATTGAAAAGTTTAACAACACTTTCCGATATTTGGATGATATTTTAACTTTAAATAATGACGACTTCAATACGTATTATAAGGACATCTACCCTAAAGAACTTACTTTGAATAAAGCCAATTCTTATAATCTTCAATGTCCGTTCTAAGACATCAATTTTGATATAACGAATGGTAAATTAGATACTAAAATTTATGATAAAAGGGATGATTTTTCTTTTCCCATAGTTAATTATCCATTTCTGTATGGCGATGTTCCATTAGCGCCATCATATGGCGTTTACATATCTCAACTTGTTCGATTTGCTCGAGTATGTAATAACGTTTGCGATTTTAATGAACGGAATCTTTTCATAACTGAAAAACTATTACTTCAGGGTTTTCGTTATCACAAACCAGTTAAAACCTTTACTCAATTTTATCATCGATATAAAGACTTAGATCATAAATACAATGCAACCTGTAAACATCTAATCAAGGCTGGTATTTCACATCCCTTATTTTACGGTAATGTTTTACATAAGAGTAAAAAATACTTAAACTCGCCTAACAAACTTATAAAACCTTTAAATCGTCTAATTCATAAGGGTTATAATTACGGTATTGTCGTCAAGTCATTACGTGTGGCCTTCTTTGGTATTAACATTGATTTTTTGATAGGGTCTTTGCAATTTAACTAAACACATTCTAAATTTCTAAAATCTGTATTGCATGGACACGGGTTATGTGTTCCGGTATATACATGAAATCATTATTCTAAACTCCTCACAGGAAGGGATCTTGGTGGAAGCTGTATACTGAGGATACATAACTTACTTTGTCAGTTGGTGATGGGTCTGGAGCTGGCATGTCAGTTAACTGTTAGTAGTCTCTTGTGATTTCATGTTTTTGTCCGTATATTTAGTTCTTTCAGTTTCATATTTCACAATTGACTCAGTCCTGTTGTCAACTGAATTTTACTGTTGTTACGATTGTTTTTTCATTTATCACATTGGCTGTAGGGGGGAGGTTTGGATCGAATAAAACTAGTTTAACCCCGCCGCAGCAGGTTTGCGGCTGTCCTAAGTCAGGAATTTATTAAGCTTTTGTGTGTCTTGTCCTTTTTCTAGTTAAATTAATTTATGTCTATAGGAGTCTAGGATGATGTTTATTTCGCTGGACTTGATTGCTCTTTGTTCAGGGGCCGACTCCGACCTGCCGTTGGGTGTGGGGTTTTCTCACCGTTCATTGAAGATCCTATGGTGGCTTTGAGTTGTTATTACTCACCTTTGGGTCGTTGTCTCCTTGACACATTCCCCGTTTCCCTTCTTCTTTCTATTTTGTCGAATATACCTGAGCATTTTTCATTCATGGATATAATTCTTTTTGTTGGTTTACATCTCTTAGATTGGCTCTTCCTTACTCAAAAAGGTTTGAAAGATAAATAGATAAATCGCATATGCATGTATAAAACCAACACCAGCTTTACGACAGAATCAGTACTTAATTTGAACAAAGTAACTTTATCTTTTTAAAGGCCTTTCTAGACAAGAACAAGAAGATATTGTCACCAAATTTCGTGACGGTATATTCAAATGTGTGGTCACGACATCAGTAGCAGCAGAAGGGTTAGACATTCAGAAATGTTCTGTTGTAATTAGATACAGACTTATTACAAATGAGATCAGCAGTTTTCAAATGGGAGGTAAAATATATTGATTGACAAAAATGATAATAATATTTTTCCAAAATAGAGCAAACAGGTTAATTTTCACCCNCCCCCCCCCCCCCCCCCAAAAAAAAGAAAGAAAAAAACGTTTTAGATAGTCAGATTAAGTCTCTAGAAAAATTAGTAAAGTAACATCTTTCTAATAGTCTTTCAGTTTTTTAATCGTTTAAGTAGTTTTTCATATAAGTATTGTGTACCATTTTGTTATAGATCGCAGTTTATAAAAAATCATTTTTCATCTTCCAATATCAATTGACTGAACATAATATAATCAAACATTGCACATAAAGCGTGAACTTTGTATAGTCCCTATTCATTAACTAAGACCTGCACATTCACTAAAAGGTTTTCGTTTGCTTGACTATAGCCAGAAGGCAAACTGACAGCAAACGTTCACAATTATGTTGGGTCACCCATTTTCAAAAGGTTTGTCAGGCAAGTTTGCGCTCCATTAAAAAAAAACATACATCTGGTAAGAAGTCTATCGTTCGATGTTTTCTTAGTTATTGGAACAAAAACACAGTGGCATGAAAAGAAATATGTGTCACAATGCAAAGTACATCAAAAATAGCCGCAGTTTGGGAACTTATTTTCTCATTAAACCCTATAGATAAATGAATTCAAGTTCGTGATAAAACTCTATTAACACTAGTTAGCTAATTGCAACCTTTTCATATCATGAAAGGTTTACAGAAGATACGTAACTATCCACCTCGAACTCTCTCGGTGAACACATTTTAAATTCGGACCCTGTGGAAAAATATTCCCCCGGAACTACGAAGGCAATTAGAACCTAAATTAATCAAAATGGTCTCTTGATGACCCTGTATAAAAGATTAGAAACAGATCCTAGATGACCGCTGTTAGGGAGCAGACTTTAATATTTAACCAAAGATATACTCAGTTAAACTTTCTTTTCTGACACAAATACTCCGTTTTCGAGCACATCTAGTCGGAATTGGCTTAAGATGGTTCCTAAATACGATATTCAGAAGTTCCTCTACTCATCATGGTAATCGCTCAAATACCTTGATGGGGGTGTGGAACTTCTGAGATTGAGAAGCATACCTTCAATTTAACAATTGAAGGTCTGCAACTCACCCAAGAGGGCCAACAAAGCAATTTTTTTAAAAGAAATAAGCTGAAATATTTCGACTGGAGGAAAGAAATTAAAATCGATTAAGGTATAGAAAAATCAGTTCAAGAAAAGAAATAATTGAACAAAATAATCAAAAGTTTGGATAGTAGTAATTTAAAATAGTAGAAGGGCCTTAGTTAATTTTTGCATTTCCCAGATTGCATCCCCATTAGCTTGTACACAAATCTTTCTGTTTATGGTTCTCTAAGTTTGTTTGATCTGCACTGAAGTCTACAAATTGTTAAATTCACAAACTGCAGTTATTTCGGTCCGTAGTCATTTATTACCTACCATTAATTTTCTGTCGTGGTATTCAGTTTTAGTATTCCGTATCTTTTATTTACAAACTCTAGTTTTTAATAAAATATAATACTTATAGCAAAAACATGATTTAGGACAGAGAAAAAACTGAAATGCATGTCCAATAAGCATTAGAAACTAGGATATTACTGTTCTATAAATGAGTTTCTTATAATTACCTCAAATTAATGTAGTCACGTTTGTCTTCAATAAACGAAGCAGTTGGAATCATAACATGAATACAGGCATGGGGTAATGCTAATTTATAATTGTAATGCCCTGCAATGCATTACATTATTACAAAGTAATGCATGTAATGTGTAATGCCCTATTTTTAGAATTACATGTAATTGTAATATAATGCATTATATTTCAAAAATGCCTGTAATTTATGCATAACATGACATTACATAGCATTTCTTTTTTACTTTAAGTAAGCTTTCAACTGTAAAAAATTATTTTAGTGAAATATACTGAAACTCTATGTAAATTTTGATAATTGTTTTTCTCTTATATCTACCAGCTTTGCACTTATATATAAGTATGAAAAGGTAAAAAAAATATTTTGTTTTCTTTTAAAAATTTTATGATGAAAAGCAATGAATATCAATTATAATTTTGAAAATTTGCGATTTCCTTATTTTACAAAACAAACACAAGCTTCTAGTGATCAAAGTACAGTTAGTACTCTAAATAAATTGATAGTTCAATTAATTCCTTTCTGTTGACAAGTGAATTTATAGCCTTAAATGGTGTTAATTAAAGTGTCAGTTATAAGAATGAATTGAACTTAATTTTGTTTCTCAGAAACTACATATAAATTTCATTCTTTAAATTTTGAAAAGATCACATGAACTTAACACAGTAAGGTTTAACAAGCCCACATTTATCACCCCAACTCTTAAGGCTTAATTTTAAATTGTAAATTTCAAAATTGTCCCAGAAAAATTGTGAAAAAGGAGGAAAAATATAAACTACATAAACATAGTATTAGAGATAATACAGTATACAAATTACATATAAATGCACCGAAATACACAAGTACAGAAACTTCAACTAGGAGGATAAATCTTTTCACTTGTAATTTTTCAATGAATTTGCATCATTTTCAAGAGAGGCGATACTATATTTAAAAAAAAAATGATTGAATTTGTTTATTTCCTGCTACATACACATGTTCTCAGTATTCACTGTAAATAAATAGCAAATGCAAGATTTACCGTTTCTTTTCTTGGTAAAATTTGAAAAATTTAATGTGTAATTTAATGCATTACTTTTGTAGAGTATTTGTAATATAATGCATAACTTTAAAAAAATAAAGAAATTGTAATTTTAATATAATGCTAAATTTTAAAATGTAAATGTAATATAATGCATTACATTGCAATGTAATTCGCCCCATGCCTGCAGGAGTATAATAGATACCAACTAAGTATCTTTTATTGAATAAATGAGTATAAATGAAAAGCACATAGCTGTCTATGTTTTCTTTCGTTGTAGGAAGAATACGACAAAAAGGAGGAAAAGATGTAATGGTCGGAAATCAGAAGGAATTTGAAAAGGAAGATATTAACGTAGAAAGGCAGTATTTAATACAAGAAGCTATACAGCGTGTTTTGAAAGAAGATGTAACAGAAGCAATTTTGACTGAAGAGCGTGAAAACTTTAAAAAGGAAGAACACGAGAGAGGCAGACAAAAATTACGCCCCGATGAGAGAAATAAAGGACAATTTTCTGTAGGTTGTAAATTGTGCTTAAATGATAAGGACTCTATTGTAGATGGACAGTTTATAAAGAGAATTAAACAAACACATAGCATTGTTTCTGACAAGGAAATATTTGGGAAGATTCAAAGACGTCAAAACAAAAAACCTTATGTTTCAGAAACTGTTAAGGTGACCGACAAAGTATTTGGAATTGTATGCGGACATTTTTGGGGAAACATCCTAACATATCAGGATTGTGAGTTCGTCTCCTTGGCCCATAATTCTGTTCGGATTATTGAAAAAGAAACACAACAACCGTTCAGCTTTAAAAAATGGTCAGATGTAGCCGATAGATTTCCACTTGATGATATAACACCAGTAGAAGTAACTCAATATCGTACACAACAAACGCCTATTCCATCTGGAATGTAGTCTTTGCAACACGGATGTAATATGAGTTTAATCATTAACGGAAGTGTACTGTATAATAAATAAGAATATTTAAGAACATATGATGCGAAATAATGAAAGAAATAAATGAATTAAGACAAAATTGTGTACATTTCGTTTGCCCTTGGCGTTCAACAAGCTGAATTAATTATATTTTTTTGATTTTTGGTTTTCGTTTTTTCTGTCGTCTGTCTTGTCAAATCAACAACTGCTGCCCACGAGTTTTAACTTCTACTCAAGGCTACATTTTATTTTAATTTTGCTTGTGCTAAAGTATGATAGTGATGTTGTTGATACTTTTATGGTAAAACTTATAGAATACACATAAGCTTAGCATACAGGCATTCAGTTGTCATTTATAAGCAGTTTTTGCAATGAATACGAGCATACCTGGACATATTCACTTGAAGTCCATTTAGCAGTGAGGTAGGGTACATTGACGATTATGATTTTCGTGTTTGGTATAGATTATATGTCAAGTGAAAACATTTTCTTGAAAAGAAAGTTCGTAGTCTGGGAAAAGTCATTTCCGATAGTTCAGATGAACCGATATATGCTAGATCTACAATTTAATCAACAATATATGATTCAGTCCCAAGTCGTGAAGTCATAAAATTGGTTCTGCAACTCGTAGATTGTCATTTTCCAACATTGAATATAATAAAATGACAAAAGACAAACATAGACAACGATAGGAATTCGGGATAAATTCTTTATAATATTATTCATACATCAGACTAGGCCCCTTGAGCTAGCCGGCAGTTTAGCGGCGAGCGCTACATGACCCATCTTTCTAAATCACGTTTGTCTTATTCTTTCCTTTTCATTATTGTGGTCTACCTGTATTGGATTTTATTGGTATGTTATTATACTATAGGGAAACGGGATAGAGAAAGGGGAGGTTTGGGTACCCATAAACCGGTTTAACCCTACCGCTAGCTGTTGCTAGTTCCGGTACCAAGTCCGGCTATCCCGAGTTCCTATCTGTATCTTTGTCTTTTATCATTTTATTGTTCTTCTTGTGCAGTTCCCTGGTTGATTGTAACATGTGATTGTAATGTTCGGCTATTGTAAGTGTTTCCTGTTATCTTTCCTTCATTAATTATTTCAGAATTTGCTTTTGATATGAAATGCAGTTGCTATTTCTTCTGTTAAGAAAATATAGCAAACCTGATGTAAACAAGAAAATACCGAAATAACTATTAATAAGTGAACAACTGTCTACACCTCTCACGTGAAAATATGACTCCAAATCTAATTACCAGTAAATATAGCGAAAGTACTGTATTCATTGTCCTCTTTCAGTGCCGCATAGTCTTTAGCATGTTCTACCCAAAATTTTAGAATTGTTGGAAGCTTCTTGAATCCTATTGCAGTCTTCATTAAGCGCATCTTTAAAACGTTTGTGCTAGTCCACATTACAACAGCGTTTATGTGCTTTTTCTGTATTGTTCACCCTAATGTCCGATTTCGAATTACTTTGTTTACCATCACATGCCATGGGCATCCACTATAGTATACCATATTATCGGGTGTGTCATTTCTGTTAAACTACACATATGCAGTCAAATTCCTTTTATCATACCTGTTTGAGTCCGTATTTATTTTCAGCTGCCCATTTTGTGTTCTGAATTATTCCTCAATTTCTGGTGACCTGGAACATCGGATAGATTGGTAGATGAATGTCGAAGCCAAAGGAAGAAGGAAAAATCTAAAATCCCCAAAAATGGCAATATAAAGGCAACACAAATAGAGACAACATTTCAAAGAATACATAGAAAAACAAAAATGAACAAGAACGTCACAAAAAAAACCCCAATAAATTGGAGGTATGATAAGGTGCTCCAGGAAAGTAGTCACGATCTGCTCCACTCATTCGTAACACTTCTAAAACAATATGAAATATTGTGGTTTCATAAACTCGAGAGTTTGTGGCACGATCAAGGAATTTACAATGAGCGGGACCTTAAGAATTTGTTTTGTATTTCGGCAAAGCAACAGAATAAAATTTATAATTCCTCTTGTTTAAATTTCTTAGACATTGCTTTATTTTCACTATGTTGTTTAACTTCAACACAAGTGTCAACCTTCTGTAAACTGACTAATTCCATCAATCAACCCTTAAGATAACTGCAGTCTTATCCACACTTATATTCATTAAATCCTTGTTTTGTATATTAAGACTAACTATAGGGTTCAATTATTTTGAAGGAATAAACAATTCATCGTTATTCCGCGAGATGTTTTAATTAACAGAACTATGGATTATTTTATAATATAATACTATTACAAGTATTAGCTTTCCAAAAAGGCTTATCCTTTACTTCGACAATAATTATATACATGATGCTCGTGTATTTTGTTTGGCAATTTACTTGTTTTTCAACAGACTATCGGAATTCCTATGGGCACAAACTGTGCGCCTCTCCTTGCCGATCTGTTTCTTCAGTCTTATGAAGCTGAATTCATCGAAGGGCTTCTTCAAAATAAAGATAAAAAACTGGCACAATCCTTTAATTTTAGCTTCCGTTATATAGATGATATTTTGTCGCTAAACAACCCTCGCTTTGGTGATTTTCTTCATTTGATCTATCCAAAAGAGCTCGAAATTAAGGATACCAAAGACACTTCTACATCAGCCTCGTTCCTTGACCTTCACCTTGAAATTGACAACAGAGGGAGACTTCAAACTAAGCTGTACGACAAACGCGATGACTTCACCTTTCCAATAGTAAACTTCCCTTTTCTTTGTAGCAACATCCCAACAGCGCCGGCATATGGAGTTTACATCTCCCAGCTCATTCGCTATTCAAGAGCCTGTGTTCGATACAGTGACTTCCTTGATAGAGCCCGGTTGCTCACAAATAGGCTACTTCAACAAGGGTATGTTACCCAAAACTTGAAGTCATCCCTCCAGAAGTTTTACGGTCGACATCACCATCTTGTGGACAGCTATGGGATATCTGTTTCCCACATGACAACAAAAGCTTAATTGTTGTTTCCCCTACCGGATTCGACTTTACTACCGGATTTGACATGTTCAACACGGCGGGTGTCTTATAAGAAGCAGGAGATGCTAACTCTACCGGTGCACCTGATCTCACCCATGGTTTTTTATTGGGTCCGTGTTGTTCATCTTTGTGTGTGAGTGTCTTCATTTTTCTTTTCTGTGCCGTACCCATGTTGTGTCTCTGTTTTTTCCGCCTTTTTTTGTTTTTGGTGTTACCATTGTCCTTGGATTGTTCGCTTTTGGATTGACGGTTCGGTTCTCACTTACTTTACTAAAAGTTCCGAGCTACATTGTCAACGTACATGTATAAATGTTCCGCATAACAAAAGATCCTTTGGGAAAAATATTATAAACATTGGCATAATATTTCTTCCTTTTGGAACAAGTGTTATATATCATTTATTCTGTTAGGGAGAAATACTTTAATTTAACTTTGCTACTTTGGAGCAAATATTCTGTAATATTTTATCCTTTTGTAACAAATATTATGAAGAATCAAATAACAGCTAACAGATCCCTCAAAAACATATATGTCTCACTTACCGTGTGATGGGTGCTGTTAACAGAGCAGGACATGCTTACCCTTCCGGAGCACCTGATGTCACTCTCAGTTTCACTGGTGTTCACACTGTGAGTGCCTTTGTTTTGAATGTTGTGATTTCTATATCTGTGCTTTGTGTCTGTCTAACGTCATTATTTTATGTCTGGTGCCATTGTTTTCTGTGTTCTCGTTTTGGCCATGTCTTTGGACTTCGATTTTTGTGGATTTCCCTCCTTTGTTCCTTCGGTATTCTACTGTCGTTGTTTTATAACATATATAACAACTTCGTGTCGTTAAATTTATATTTAAAAAATTGAAAATTGCGGTTCTCCTGTTTCTTTGTCTCCTATTTGGATCGAACCAGTCTAAGAACTTTCTTTAAAGTGTTAATATGGAAAAGAAAGAGTGTTAACATGCATTTAGGATGATATGGTCCATTGTCATTTGTGATGTTATCGTAGAAAAATCAATAAATGAACGTCTCGATCGCAAGTATTAATTTATTAATATGCAATGATAATGCCTTAATCTTATGTTAATCAAATGAACACGTTACACTTTATTGACCGTCATGCAATGTAAAAATGGACACATCACGGGAGTTCAATTTCTGATTCTAGTACTATCTGACGCCTTGACGTCAGATAATCATCGTTAGTGACAGAAATATAAGAAACGGATCAATATACAGAATGTAAGGTTGGTACAAATCTTCAAGTAAGGTTTGTATATCTCTAAGGTATCAGGATGATATAGTTAATTTAAAATAAGACTAAGGTTACGACAAGACTAGGGATTATTACATTTGAACAAACAATTTTAAGATTTGTAGCTTCAATGGCGAATCTACATATATACTGTTGATGACTAATCAAATAGATGCAGATTGTTTATGTTCATGAAATGTGATTGTGAACAAAGTTATTACCAATATTTATTTACAAAAGGTAGAATATTGTATTCATGCTGATAAAGCACACGGTCTGCTACAAAGATTAAGTACATACAGGTAAAAATCCTACGATTTCATTGGATAATCTGACGTCACTATATTTCAACACTTATTTTGTACCTTGACAGCGGGATATTATAATTGACGACGGGACTATACTTTACGTGACGTCCGCTTTACTATACTTTAGAAAAAGAAGGGAAACGGGTAATAAGTCAAAGAGACAACGACCCAAAGGGGAGTAATAACAACTCAAAGCCACAATTAGATCTTCAATGAACGGCGAGGAAACCCCACACCCAACGGCAGGTCGGAGTCGGCCTCTAAATAAAGAGTAATCAAGTTCAGCGAAATAAACATCATCCTAGACTCCTATAGACATAAAGTAAACTAACTAGAAAACAGACAAGACACACAAAGGCTTAATAAATTTCCTGACTGAGAACAGGCGCGAACCTGCTGCAGCAGGTTTGCGACTGTCTATTTTTTTAATTTATTTCCTTTTCTGTTACGTACTAAATTAATTATGGACTTCTTCCTCGGGAGCCGTATCCCTGTGCGAGTAGTACCCTCATCTGTCGGCCCGTAAAGGTACGCACCAGACAACACTATAGGAAAACGGCTCCCTCTGGGGGAATTCAATGAAAATTAATATTTAAAGAATGAGTTGAGAATACAGTGCTTAGGCTAAAATAAAATATTTCAACATTTGATAAAAATGGGAAAATTATGACAACATGTTTTATTTGGGATTCATTTTACTTAACGTGAAAAAGAAAGGAAATGGGGTAAATGTCAAGGAGACAACATCCCATATCCAGGTTAAAACGACCAAAAACAAAACATCTTAACGTGTTAACGTCTAATCAAAGAAGTTGCCTTTTTTCTCAGCTGTAAGACGACTTACTTGTAGCGAAGCAACTTTTAATACGTTTCTTCGAGTTTGATTCTCTGTACCTGTTCCAGGGCAACTTTTACCGAACTGCTTGGAGCGTCCCTGGTACCTCTGTAGACGGATAGGGGAATGTCGTCTCAATGGTGTATAAGGAATGCGGGTTTAGGTCATAAAATGGAGAGCCTGGCCGCCAACCATTAAAGGAAAACTGTGTGGTGAAACGCGGGGCTCTAAAAGAACAGAAAAGCTTAGGGTGGTGAAGAGAATTTTCTTGCCCTACCCAAATTAAGTTGCATTCAAAACTCGTTGCTCGGTTGTTCATTTGCCTTATTTTTTTGCCCGTTTTCTTTCTTCTTATAAATTTGTGAAGTGATAACTTTTAACCTATTCTCGCCCTGATTTAGAAATAAATCAAGATTGATTCAGATGTAAATTGTTAAGAGACGATCAATGATTATGAGGCTTGAATGATACATTTTTTTAACGAAACGCTTTTACACATTTTTATTTTAAAGACCAACATTTTCTCACATGCGAATTGTTTGCATTGCAGTTTCTCACAAAGTTTCCTTTTAAAAATACATGTATTTAGTTAAAATAAATAAGTACAATTACATTTTGCCGATCTGCTAAATCATGGAATATTTTTCTATTTAGATATTTCATCAACTCTCACTTTCACTATCATATTTTATAATACTTTATAGCATTTAATAACATTTTTTATACATATAATCTCCAAATTATTTATTATATTGTGAACTTATTACATTTTTTAGCTCACCTGGCCCAAAGGGTCAGTGTGAGCTATTGCCATCACTTGGCGTCCGTCGTCCGTCCGTCGTCCGTTCGTTAAACTTTTCACATTTTCATCTTCTCCTCTGAAACTACTGAAGCAAATTCAACCAAACTTTACAGGAATGATGTATGGAAGGTCTTTTACAATGATTGCTCATTTCGTTTCGATCCGACGAATAACATGGCCGCCAGCGCGGAACTTAGGTTTAACATTGGACCCTATGGGAAAAATCACATTTTCATCTTCTGCTCTGAAACCACTGAAGCAAATTCAACCAAACTTTACAGGAATGATGTACTAAAGGTCCTTAACAATGATTGCTCATTTCGATCAGTAGTTAACTATGGGGGAAAATCTGCGGTTTTCAAAAAAGTTTTTTGAAAACCGCAGATTTTCCCCCATATCAACTACTATCTACGGGACTAACGAGGATAAACAAACATGTAAGATTTGTTATTCACTACAGTTGAGACGGGTAAAACGGGCTAGATTCTTAATTCACTCACATTTTTACGTTGCTTGCGGTTTAAGCATCTCATAAGTAAAACAAAAATCTTATAGGTTTTACTCTTTTTCCAACGCTCAAGACTCTTATTTTACCTTTTTAAGACACTGTTTATAAACTCTATCATGTTTTATATAAGAAAGAAAAATAATAATCCAGTAATAAATAATGTTTAGAGGAACACAGTTTTGCGATAGATATGAGTATTGTAACTTTTTACTAGATACTCCCATAAGAACTCCACAAAATGGAGAAGCACAAGTCAAAACGGATTACAAATTTAGTATAAACGATAGGGCTTCGTTTTATGTCTGGTACAATGGGTATTTTTTAATTAAGTTCAAAGTAGATAAACTAGCTGACGGAGCAGCACCGGACAACG
>MJUU01038111.1:12567-75956 GCA_002080025.1 Modiolus philippinarum
TGTGCATTATGGCTGTCTCACGTTCTTGTTTAAGTAAAAGAAAGTCAAGAAAACTGTACATTCCTACAAACAAATAATAGTTGTAGGCACGTGGTTGTAGGCCTCTTTGGAGACTCCGCGATTGTTTTTTTTAATGAATGGGTAGTTTTCTGGATTTTCCATATGCTTGAAAAACAATGGTTAAGTGGAAGCTAACGGATCTTTTAGAATCTGTTGCTATGGAGTCAATGCCATCTGTGGTTTACTTCTATTTTTGTTTTATTACACTTGTCATATATAATAAGTTGCCCTGCGTATTACGAAGGCTTATTTTATAGTAATAATTGTACATTTATTTCATTAATGGTATCAGTGAAGCAAATTTCAATTGTTACGCAATATGAGTAAGTGTATTCAAGAATTTGTCAGAAAAGAGCAGGAAGTGATTGTCAAGTTATCCGATTAGTTAAAGCGAAATAACTCTGATCGCTCTTGTTCATTCAAGTATTTGTGAAGTAAGTGATATTGATACCAATGCAATTTTTTGAACTGGCATGATAATGCATGATCTTTTAAACATAATGGTGGTAAACTGAAGCGAATGAAGTGGCGGGTTCCACATGATGATTACAATATCATTACATCGATTCAAGTTTTTTATATGTGATTTTGTCTTGGTCTTGAAGATGTTTGAAACTACGATATACAGACAACGTTCAATGGTGATAATCCGGACCATTCTACTATTTGGAATCGAAAAAGACCTGCAGTTTTTCGAATATATCTGCAAAGTATGCAAGTAACAAAATGGAAGTGCTTTTTATAACAGTTTTGTTTGATGTTGAAATGATTTTGGGAAAACGTGAATTTGATTCCTTGCACAGTTATAATTATACAATATGTATATTACATTTCGAATGATGACATCTTACTGGAAGTTCCTGGTCTAATATTTTTCACATAGCTCTGTGGAATATGCCGTTTACATTTAGCGTTAATTGTTAGACAATATGTTGCCGCAATAACAATGTCGAACCATTCATGAATTTTGAAAATCTGCTCTTTTTAAGTCATTTTACGATTCTAATTTACAACACAGACATACTATGAATAAAAAACTATTTCTTGTCTTTGAAGCGACAAACAAGTACTGGGACGTGTGAGTGGTGAACTAAATAGTCGCTAACGCTTCCGAGTAATGTTCTCCGTAATTTACCAAGACCTCTTGTACCAGTTATAATTAAAGAAGCATTCTCTTCTTTTGCTACTCTAAGAAGCCCTTCTCCTGGTTTTGATGCTTGTGTACTTTTGACAACACCATTTAACTATTAAGATAAAAAATATTTGTTATTGATGCTTCCTTTCCACAGAACTAATATACAAATATTTTAACACCGACAAAAATTTATTTGCTTGTGTAGATCAATGACAATTGAATCACAATAGATAATCAAAACTCAGTAATGGAATTAATCAACTTAACAAAATACTGTGAATGTAGTTTCTGCATACGACCATTTCTTCAAACTTATGTCTATTAAGTGCAGATCAAATCAAATTATTTGAAAATTCATAAACTAAAAATGCATGTAAAATCTGATAGAGAGGAACTAGCATAGAAACAGATACACCCTTTAAAAGTTATTATGAAACTTATTATGCTCAGTTTCAAATTTGTTTATTGCACAGAATTTTGTATTTAAGGATGGCCACTTATCAGGTCTTTGAAACTGTCTCTGACATTCGGAATTCTCATATTTCACCCATCATGATGCCTTAGATTTTTTTTTACATTGACCTCCTCTTTTCTTTTCAAAATATGTTTGGTTACATCTTGAATAAACTTTTGACAAAATTTGATGAAATTCTTGAAATATCTTTATTCTATTTCAAAGGTTGATTGCCCTAATGCAAAGTAAATGAAAAACTTACGGGAGTACAGTTTCCCCGCCAAAAATTCAGGCACTTATATGACTAAATACCGAAGTTACTGATAATTTAAATTCTGCATATGCGCATTTCGACAACTTATGTCTCTTCGGTGCAGATAAAATCTAAACGTTTGGAAGACCATAAACTCAAAGTTGTTTAAAAACTGAGAGAGAACAAATAACCAATATGATCTAAATGTGAAGCCAAAATCAGCTCAGGACAGAGCTTTGCATGAGGGAGATACTCCTTAGTTTTCAACAAAATTTACAAAAATTTAGGTATTGTAAGGTTTCAAATAGTATCGGCTTTCGGGTCAGCACCGAAGTACTGACTACTGGGCGGGTGAATACCCTCGGGGACTAACAGTCCACCAGCAGTGGCATCGACCCAGTGGTAACAAATGACTAAATACCGAAGTTACTGATAATTTAAATTCTGCATATGCGCATTTCGACAACTTATGTCTCTTCAGTGCAGATAAAATCTAAACGTTTGGAAGACCATAAACTCAAGTTGTTTAAAAACTGAGAGAGAACAAATAACCAATATGATCTAAATGTGAAGCCAAAATCAGCTAAGGACAGAGCTTTGCATGAGGGAGATACTCCTTAGTTTTCAACAAAATATCTCAAAAATGGGCACACTGACCTATCAATATTTTTTGCTTAAAATGATATACGATCGAGGTTCTAATAACTAAAATAAAATGAAACACTATTTAGATAGGACCTTATTTTCTATACTTAATCGATTGGTGAAATGACTTGAATATGAGGAAAACTAGTATATTTCGGGTGTTCGTGAACATTTTTTTTTAAAAATTTAATCATCATTTATTCAGAAAAGATTATAATTTCATTGTTAGATAATGATTAAAAGACGTGCCTTTTATCTGTGCACTGCTGTTAGGCGCAAGTTAATACAAAGATAAATTTAGTATCAGCATTTTGTCAAGTCATTACAGGATTTTGCAGAGCGTCTATTGTGAGAAGCATTCGTTAAATGAAAAAGCCTTTTTCTGTATCAAAGCTCAAGTTAAATCTTAAGATCTCGTTAGAGAAATATTTACTGAGCTTAATTAGAAGTCTCTATAGTATATGCAATCTTCATTCAAAGCTGCATCAATATTGACTTGCCTTACAGATAATGGAAGTCAGCTAATTCCTTGGGAATTCTATTGAGAAATTTCTGTTTCACATTACCACCATTACAATTAACAGCTCACGAAACCGTATAAATTGTGACCACTTCAACTTTTTTAGATGAAATTACACATACAGAAATGAAACTGTTGCTTCATATTTATTTCAGTGAAGTGTCTCATGGGTCTCCTTTGGAAGAAAATTGGAGAACCGGTAAAACAATACATTTCGCTTCTGAATAAACCCGATACCTCAATAATCACAAGAGTGCACATTATATATTAAAATGCAACAATTACGAGTAAAATATATATATTTGGATTTTAAAGACTTCATCAACATATATTCCGTACTCAATTGTAATGATCCAATTTCCCTTCATTAATGTTACATAAATTTTTCTCAGGAATCCTTACAAATTGTCAAAACGAAGTAATTCGCCAGAATCCTTGTTTAAATCGCCGACATCAAAAATATTTTGTAGACATTCAGACATACATATCGATTCATTAAAGGAGATGACAGTTTTTTAACGAATGTCCACGAATCCTTATTGATTGTTTACACAAAAACAAATGACAATCCCTAAAATGATAACTAAAGATCTTATATACCCAATAGAAGCCGAAATGATTGAAACAAATGATACACCACCATCATACATGGATTGAAAACTCTAGCCATCTGAAATAATAATTTTACGACACACGTGATGACCTCGAGTTTTTTAAATAATGAAATTCCCGTTTTTGCGCAGAGATATTCTCGTTATTTTGTAACCGGTGGAAAAGCACGATTTATTTTCAATCTAGGAAGTGATGTCAAAATATCATCGTCAAGATTGTTGTCCAAAAACACATGGAGAAAGTATACGAAAATATTCTTCGTAAAGTTACATCTAAAACCTCTATAAGAAAATTTCTATAATAATATAAAAAGTACAGGTAACAAACCATCATGAATATCAATAAAAATCAATGTCGAACAACGTAGTGGATAAAATTTGTAACGGAACAAGTTCCGCAACAGGTTAATTACTTTTCCTTGGTTGTTCGGTAGTAGTGACATTGTTTCTGGTGTTCATCACGGTCATTAATAAATGTTATTCATCTCCCGCATATGACAAAGTGATAAAAGCATTAAAATTACTGTTTGTTTTAACAAGCCATCACATGGGTTTAATGGGGGGGGGGGGGTAAATTAAAAAATAATTTTCTGTTGAATTTCTGTGCAGAACTAACTTCCTTTCAGCTTGAACCTTTTGTTTTGACAAAATTAACAAAACTCTAGTTTCTAGATTTCACTCTCTCCTATTTGAAGCCAAATTATCATGTCTATTTACCTTTAATCGATACAGTAGATCACCAAATTCCTCTAATCTGCTTTCCACCTTTTGTACTTCATGATCTAGAACTGTTTTGAAGGCGTCTACATCAGCAGGATTTGGAGCTATAGCGAAAGAGAGGAAAAAGAACTTACAAATTTTGTAGATAATTGTTACCCGAATTTTTGTTCACTAAAATAATGTACGAACGGAAGGCTTTTCGAAAAATCATGGTTTTCTTCACGAACTCTTTATGTAATGGCAAGATAATGCAGAAAGTTTGCTAAGTTATCGGACCTACTGCTGAGTTTTATGAAGACAACTTCATCGCAATAATTCAATTATACCTAATCTAAGCTCTAATAACTCGACATTCTTAGACAAAATTGTGAGAAAAATCAAATGACAAATGGACATAATTTAACAAGAAAACATAAAAATGGTGAAAATGCCAGTTTACTGAGATTTCGCAACATCAGTTTTTCAGATAAAATGTCAGGTAGTTTGAAACGGTAAAATGAAAATTCCAATTATTTTATGTTTATTCTTATTATTAATTATTATTTATTATTAACAGCAAAATAACGTTCTCCGATACGATCTTGACATCTGCAATATGATCCTATAACTTTACTTAGCCAAACGTAAACCAAAACACGCAAACCCCCAACCCCCAACCCCCAAAAAAAACCAAACACAAAAAAAAAAGCAACCCCCCTAAAATTCATATTCTTGAATCATTTTAATCTATTTATAACAACAATAATGTTTTTGGAAAAGGGATTTACACTTGCAGTTCCCTTTTTCAAAGGCCTTTATTTCTTTTTGCGTTGTTTAATTGAGGGCATTTGCTTATTTCAGAGATGAAATAACTGTAACTGAAACAGGACAATAGTTGGTGCATTTTTATACGCCCGTCGAAAGACGGATGTATTATGGTATACTCTCCGTCCGTCTGTCCGTCCGTTAACTTTTTGGTTTCCGGAGATTTTTTCTGTAACCGCTCGCCATATTGATTTCATAATTTGGTATATGAGTATATCTAGGTAAGATACAGATCAAGTTTGAATTTGGTTCCGGTCGGTTGATTTTGTACAGAATTATGGCCCTTGGACTGAGTGAAATTTTGAAAAATATAGGTTTCCGGAGTTTTTTATGTAACCGCTTGACATATTGATTTCATATTTGGTATACGAGTATATCTAGGTGAGATACAGATCAAGTTTGAATTTGGTTCCGGTCGGTTGATTCTGTACAGAGTTATGGCCCTTGGACTTAGTGAAATTTTGAAAAATATATGTTTCCGGAGTTTTTTCTGTAACCGCTTGACATATTGATTTCATATTTATTAAATTAGTATATCTAGGTGAGATACAGATCAAGTTCGAGTTTGGTTCCAGTTGGTTGATTTTGTACAGAGTTATTGTCTTTGGACTTTAATTTGATATTTTGTTAATTGTTAAAAAGTTCGAGTTGACAGTGAAAGGGCGTATCATGCGCTCTTGGTGCAGCAGTTTATTTAATTTGCATTTACAATTTTTGAAATTATAAATTAAAAATGCAAATATGACCTCGAGGGCTTGTTCATTTTATTATAAAACATTTGATAAAAGTAATATGAAGTTTAGGATTTGTTTTAGATTTAACAATATGATTTTCTAAATATGCAAAACAGATTCAGGAACACAACTTGAAAATTTAATTCATAATACACAAAAATCAACATTAACTTTTTTTATTATAATCATTTTCACAAAAAAATCTAACTTCCAAATTGAGGAAATTGAGGAAATAGAGAAAAAAGGGGTTGCTTGAGTATAAGTAGTAATGTGTATTTACTTACAATGATACCAGTCAGCTGATTCCAGAACTTCACTCATTTCTACACAGTAAAGCAGTATAACAAAATCTTCTGGCTTGTGTACATTGCTGGCATACCCTATAATGGATTTGTAGAATAATTGTGAAATTGACAACAGAGGTACACTACAAACAAATGTTAAAAAATGGATAACAGGAAACACCTACAATGGCTGAAAATTACAATCACATGCAATAATTTGCAAGGGAACTACACAAGAAAAACACATATAAGACAAAAGACAAACGTAGACAACGATAGGAACTCGGGACAGCCGGACTTGGTACCGGCACTAGCAAAAGCCAGCGGTAGGGTTGAACCGGTTTATGGGTACCCAAACCTCCCCTTTATCTGTCCCGTTTCCCTATAGTATAAAAACATACGAATAAAACCCAATACAGGTAGACTACTTACTCCATGACCACAATCTTGAAAGGAGAGAAAAAAAGACAATACGTAATTTAGAAAGATGGGTCAAGGAGTGCTTGCCGCTAAAGTGCTGGCTAGCTCAAGGAGCCTAGCCTGCTGGTAGAACACTGTCGCACTACGGAAGAAAAATCAAACTCAAAACTTCCCGAAGGGTTTGGTCAGGAATCATCATAAAATTCAATAGACATCGGCAGTATGTGTGCAAAATTTTCAGGTCACTAGGTCTCAAAGCTAATTTAACGGATGCAAGCAGAATATCTCGCCGATATCCCCTATTACGTAAAGAATGTAAGTTACGTCCCAGCTTTTCTGGATTTATAATCAATTTCTCGCATTTTAACAACATTTCCGTAAAATTGAGGACTAGAAATGCCCATTGTAATAAGCTGTTTACGAGTAACGCCATATTTAGATATAACATGTTCATATCTATTACAAAACTTCTTTAATGTATTCAACAACTTATGAAATCTGTAACCTTGTTGTAAAAGTTTGGCTGTGATAGTACGGTTACGTTCATTGAAATCATCAAGAGTAGAACAAACTCGTGCGAATCGTACCAGTTGAGAAATATACACCCCGTAGGATGGATTACAAAATACCGAGGTTGCTGTGAATTGATGGAGCAAGGGGAATGTCGCCGTCAAGAAAAGGGAAATTAGTAATAGTGAAATCAAAATCATCCCTTTCATCATATATTTTGGTTTTGATTTTACCAGAATCAATCATGATAGTCAGATCCGGAAAAAGGGCAACATTTGGAATCATTGTTAGCTTTATTTAATTTCAGTTGTTGTGGATAAATAAGGTCTACATAATCTAAAAACTGGGGATTATCAATAGTAAGGATATCATCAATATACCTACTGTTATGACAAACTGTATGTTTTAAGTTTCAAGTTTTATTTAATCACTCAGACAGTTTTTACACTGTAACAAGAGGCAGAGAATAAATTACACTTACAAAGACGGACATGCAAATATGTACAATAAATAAATTGTATAGTAAACTACAATAAATATTCACAAATATGAATAACAAATATAACATTAAAAGATAAATTCTGTATGACTGTATGACAAACACGATGACTTTACTTTTCCAATAGTCAACTTCCCTTTTCTTCGTAGCAACATTCCAAAAGAAAACTTAAAAAACAACCTTGACAAAGTATATTTAGTCTAAATTAGACCATTGTTCGAATATGGCTGTGAAATATGGGACAATTGTTGTTGAACTAACTCAAAAAAGTTTGAAAAACTGCAATTAGAGGCAACCAGGAGTGTTACAGGTTTACCTGCATTTGCTTCTATTGACTCCCTGTATAACGAAACGGGATCGGAACCTCTTTTTGGAAGACGAAAACGTAGAAAACTACAACTTTTACATAATATAATGTCTGGGAATGTACCTTCATATCTTAGTAATCTTATTCCACCGACTGTCCAAAGTACTTCTGTTTATCCCCTTCGAAATGGACAGGATTTAATACTACTATTGTGTAGACTCTCAATCACAAATGAATCGTCTATTCTTTCCATAGAATGGAATAAGTTGGATTTAGACCATCGTAACTTACACCCTATATCGAAATTTAAGAATAAATTAAAAAGAAAAGTCCTAACAGATAATGTTTAAGTCTCCGACGTTTTTTCCTATGGTCCTCGTAAATTGAATATGATATTGACACACAGTTACGATGTTCTGCTTCTTTTCTCAACTTCGATTTAGCTAGAGATAATATCATAATAAACCCAACGTGCAGTTGTGGTGCACCCCAAGAGGATGCCTATCATTTTAGCTAGAGATAATATCATAATAAACCCAACGTGCAGTTGTGGTGCACCCCAAGAGGATGCCTATCATTTTAGCTAGAGATAATATCATAATAAATCCAACGTGCAGTTGTGGTGCAACCCAAGAGGATGCCTATCATTTTAGCTAGAGATAACATCATAATAAACCCAACGTGCAGGTGTGGTGCACCCAGAGAGGATGCCTATCATTTCTTTTTTTAGTGCACCAAATATAATGAAATACGTCGTCACTTGCTTTCAATTAACAATGAAGGAATATGGAGTAAATGCAAACGTTACAAAGTCCCAACAAATACAAAATAAAACTTAGCTACGGAACAACGCTTTTATTTTTGTTCTTCATCTTGAAGTCACCATACCTGATAGTAATTTCAAGACGGACCTAGCACCGGTTTGATCGGAACTCATCGCTAAATATCGAGCAACGCTACATCCGTGTTTTTTACTCATGGATGCGGAATCGTCAACAAGCATAAAATTAACTGGCAATTTTTTCTTACAATTACTGTCATCCGTTGTCCGACAAAAAGAATAATAGAAGACGAAAACCACATTTAAACAACCATGGGACACTCATCGAGTCAATGGCAACGTATTAAAGAAAACTTGTTCAAAATAAAATCATGAGATGTGGGCATAATAAAAAGGTGGACAGAATACAAATTTGAAATTACAACAAAATACCAAAATTTGAAAGCATGATAGTACATCCATATGAGAAAAGTACACCATAACTGAAATGTATATAGAGCATACATCTCTCTCACGGGGAATCTTTTTACGGACTCCACAAATCTTAATTCAAATCTTGATCAGTTGCAAACTGAGTTTAAATTAATCTCAAATTATTAACATGTGGAAATAGTGATTATTGAACAGAACTTAATATTGCGATATTTGATGAAGTTAAAATCAAAACGTTTCTTATTGTTTAATTTAAATAATATTACTGTCAACGGGTCTATGATTATGATTATAGTAAAGTGCATTTAAAATATCTTCATTTTAAGTAATTGCTAAAATCTGTTGCATGCTTTTCTATTATTGTATAATACCATATTACATTGGATAAGACTTACTTTACAGAAATCATTGAATACTTTTTTTCATTCCAGTTTGTTGTAAGGTTAATTTGAAATTTTTATGCCCCCAAGGGCATGCTGTTTTTGTCCTCTGTGTGTGTGTGTGTGTGTGTGTGTGTGTGGTTGTGCGTCTGTCTGTCTGTGCGTCCGAAACTTTAACCTTTGCCATAACTTTTGAACTATGAAAGATAGACTTTTATACTTGGCAAGTGTATTGGCCTAGTCAAGAGGAACATGATTGTTTAAAAAAAATTAGGTCAGGTCAAAGGTCAATGTCACAAAGGTAAAAAAGGGGTCTCTGCACATATTTGCGTGTAGAATCTTTATTATTCATCGTCTAGAGATGGGGTTTGCATTATTTTACAGCTAATATAATTGCGCATCTGTATTATGCGACGGATTTGAGGTCACGCTTACTGTTTTTGTCCGATCTTGATGCAGTTTTTTTCTGTAGGTTTCATATAGCATGTTTAAACAGATACACTAAACAATTTTAATCATTTTCAATAAACAAGAGACCCAAAGGGGTTTTGCCCATTTCAGAACAAAGTGGTTAAATTGGGTTTTTGAATAAGGTAATAAATAACTTTTGTACTATGTAAGATAGACTAATATTTGGCAAGTGTACAGGTCTAGTGAAGAGGAACATAAATATGGAAACATTTTTTTAGATCAGATCAAAGGTCAAGGTCACAAGTCAAAAAGGGGTTAAATTGGGTATTTCGCAGTATTTGGCTGTAGAATCTGGGGTATATGTTGTGTTTCACAAACACATCTTGTATTTTTTAGTAGTTACTATCTTTATTAAGCATCTCGTTTCGTCAATTATTCTGCAATCAGGAATTTCTAAAAAATATTAATCTTATGAGCAGGCTTACTTTGTATACATCTCCTTTAGATGATTTGTGATTTGACAATTCTAGTAAGATACAATTAACCATAACCTGATAAGAAATCAATTCAATATTGTCTATAGCTTTCATTGCGTAACATATCGCACGCTGAATCCGTTCCATTTGAAATTATGCTCTTGTTTTCAAATGATGAATTGTTAATTCGTTTCCTGAATTTCGGTTGGTGATAATAACTTCCTGAATTCATTCTGATATTCGCTTATAATTTGCTATGTAATGTACAGATATGCTATGGAAATATATTGATTCGTAATTAATATTTCCTTTTATTACATTTGAGGAAATTATCAATATTAAATTATATCCATTTAATTTATCCCGATATCCAACCCGGATAAAAACAAATGAAAAAGTTATAATCAACTACTTGTAAAAATAAATTCAATTCGCGAGAATATCAAATAAGGAACAGACTATCTAACAAATTACTCAGAAAAAAAATTGCACAACCAGAGTAAACGCTGATGATTTTTCTCCTAATCTCTTGATTCTAAGTAAATGTTGTGTCCAATTTTCCAAGCAATATATTGTCTTCTATGCATGTAGTACATGAGATAATGGAAACATGCCGCTCACCTTCAATAGTCAGAAACAACATTGATACTAGATATCACCAACTTCCCGCTTTCATTGCCTACAATCTTGACATTGTCACTGCACTGTGAAATTGAGGTTGAGGTCAAAATAATTTTAGTAAGGGTTTTTCACAACTGACAAATACCATGACATTTATGGAGAAACTTAACACACATAGATACATGAATGTAAATTGAATCAAAGTGAAAAGATTACGGTTGAAATAAAAAATGACCGAAAGTTAAAATCACCTGCCACAATCCACAATAGCACTGCACTAGAAAAATACATATGAAAGACAAAAAAAGTTTATAAATGAATTCGGGATATCGGGACTGGTACCGGCACAAGTGAAAGCTAGTGGAAAGGTCAAACCATTTTTTGTGTGTAAAACCCCCCTTTCGAATTCCCATCGTGTTTCCCATAGTATATTAAAGTACGAATAACCCCAATAAAGGTAGACCGCTATCTGAAAAAGAAAAGAAAGGGACAAAACGTAATTTAGAAAGATGAGTCAATAAGTGCTCGCCGTTAACTTCCGGCTAGCTCAATGAGCTTAGTCTACTTCAAAAACACTGTCACACTACGGAGGAAAAATCAAACTCAAATTCCCCGAGGGTTTTGTTCAATAATCATGTATTTCAGTAAACATCGGCAGTATCAGATGTGTAGAATATTCAGGTCCTTGGGTCCTAGTTGTATAACGGAATTATGTAGAATACCCTATCGAGATATCCGCAAATACGTAAAGAACATATATAAGTGACGTCCAAGTTTTCTGGATTTTTTTTTATCAGTTTCTGGCATTTCATGAAGTAATTGAAGATATTAAAGACGTCTAAAATCATTGATTTGTCCCTTACAAAGTTTCAACCTCGAAGTGTGTCATGATCGTCAAAGTATATGCAAAATAACTTAACACCCGATTCATCTTGAACAAAAAGCTAAAAATCAGCTCGGGACAGAGCTTTTATACTCGTTAGTTTTAAAACAACTTTTTTCTAAATAAAGGTATTGCATTGCATAACAAAATATGGAAGTTTAAAACTATGAATTTAGTTTCTGCAATATGCGCATTTCGATTACTTATAGGAGACAGTGCAGATCAAATAAAAATATTTGGAAATCCAAATACCGAATATGTGTAAAAGCTGATAGAGATCAAATCACCAATATGATCTTAAAAGGAAAACCAAATCAGATAAGGACAGAGCAATGCAGGTTTTGAAAGGTACAAAATATATTTCTCCATGCAACGATGAAAAAAATCATTACATCTGGACATCCATTGTGGCTTCCAGCTATGCTGAATTTATCAAAACGCAAAACATTTTAAAATGGTCAATGTAAATAGGATTTTGGCTTCAAGCGTAAAAGAATTTTAATATGTCTATCAAATATGGAAATACATCATTAAATAAAAACACTTTTTGTCCTTAAAATACAGTTTGAATCAAGTAAATCATCTGTTCTGTTCACTAACGTACAACAGAGTTATTTTCTTTTTTTTTTAAGCCTAAGATTTTATGTTTATATGGAAATCCAAATTTTCTTGTGACGACTGCTAGAAAGATAAATGTGTAAAAATGCTCACTTTAGATATATTATATCATTAGTAATCATACCACCGTTCAGTACACTGATGCGAACTCCAGTTATTCACCCAGTAACTAAAAACATATTTGTATCGATTTGCATGGAAGTAAAATATTTGTTGATACACAACCTTGTCCATTTGAAAATATCTACTTACATTCTCTTTAATCATTTCGACCTTCATCTTTGCTTGGTTAATTCATACTGATTTATTCTTGATAACCCATGAGTAGTATTGTCAAAACGTTCATCAAAAATAATTTACTTTCTACTGCTAGTACTACTTCGGAGGTTTCGCAAAACTAAAATTAATAAAATTTGCCGGTATCTATAAAACCTAACTCATAATAGCACATCATAATTAACATCATCAGTAGATGTAGAAAAAACATCACTTGACTATCAATTTAAGGCACGGACCATTTGATTTTCAGGGGGGGCTGGGATTTTCACCAGAGCCGGGAATTTTTTTACGCCCGCTTCGCGGGCCAGATTATTTTTTTCCCATATACACAATGCTAGAAAATTTTGTTGAGCCGGGCTTTTTTTTCTAATAGACAGGATCAGGGCCAGATTATTTTTTTCAACCCAGGTGCTGGCCAGAGAATTTTTTGGGGGCAAAAGTCGGGGCCAGAAATTTTTTTTCAAAAAAATACCAGGCCCCCCTGAAAATCAAATGGCCCGTGCCTAATTATCGTATATTTGATCCGTCTTTATCCACAGCTGTGAAAAAGAACGAGGAACACTTAATACCATTGCAGAGTTTCTTATTTCCAAACAACTGTGAAAATTAAACAACACTTTTCGTATGGTATGGTCAGTGGATACGTTTTCAGATCCATTTTTACTGAATTGATTGTTCGAATTTAGTAGTATCATGTACAGAATTTTCGCAAGATCAAAATTACTAATATTTTGCTCCAAGCTTCGTAATGTATATATATTGTATCATGTTTGATTTTAGCTAATCTTTTTGTTGTTCTCTCAAGACTTCAGTGTTTAAGGCCAAAAGCAGCGGTCTCCGTAGTTAGCCCGCCTCACATCTCTCTTTTAATTCTCAAAATAATTGATACTTAAATAGTTTTCTCGTAAGCTGCTTTATAAAATTAATATCGACATATTTTCCATCAAATCGACATTTTTGCCAACAGCAAACATTTTTAGTAATTAGATACATCAGATATTGCTTTTCTTGTTCTTATTTGAAAGCTTCTCTGCACCTGGTTCCATCGTTAATTAATAAGATGATGATAGCCATTTAAGACAGTTTAAATTTTCAAAAAAAATACGACAGAGGGAATCTTGTATGCTATTTACATATTTTAGGAGTAGCTTATTATACATCGGCAAACGAATATCGAAGCAAACAAGAAAAATCCAAAAACCACGGCAATTCATATCAAACACAAATAAGAGACAGCACAAATAAACAAAAATAAACAACAAAACTAAAGCGCTAGCAGTGTGATCCCAGGCACACTGCCAGTGAAATGTCCAATTTTGTCACAATCGGTGTTTGTAAGTCCGGTCAAACTTTGCTCTTGATCTAACCAAAGATATCTCATCTGTGAAATAGAAACAATGTAACGGTCTGTCAAATCATGGTGATGACCGTAAAACTTTTGAGTGACAATTGCGACAATAATTTACCATGAAAAAATTTCTTGGCACGCTCCACTATGACTTTTAGTCCTGAGTACACGTTGATAGAGGCTGGTTATTTAAACGCACCACTATTCATCAAGAAGACTACTCGACTTTCTGTTGAGTTACCGACTCACAAAAGATGTTGGATGCAAGAATATGTTGGTTTTATGCTGTTTATGATTTATGGAGTCATATTTGTTCCTGTTCTGTTACAATATTTGCTCTCTCTTTAATGGATATCGCGATTTCTTACATGCACTCAAGAAATAAATTGTTTGAAAATGTTTAAAAAAATGAATATTTATGAATAGATGCAACTGACAAGTTTGAATTATCAAATTATACACAAAATTAATGTACTTTTTGAATAAAATATTATTTGTATGTGTGAACTGAACACCTAAAACAATGGAAATCATTTTTATGTGAAAGCTTAACTCATCTGAGAATTGGGAGAAATAAGTGTTTTTTTATCTATTAAATGGAAAGCACGTCCTTACGATTCAACGGATTAAATCTCTCTATTAAGATAGATAATGTACCAGAGTAACCACTGTCTTATCATTGAGGCTCCGAATGGAGGTACCGGGAAATAAAGTAATCACAAATGTTTTAGCACATGCACTAAAATAGGTTGATTTTTGATAATTTTTTTTACAAAATATGGCATTCAAATAAATAAAGGAAATAAAAAAACCTCAGTATTCCATAAAAATAATGGTTCTGTAGGCATCATTAAAACATCAACTAAGTAGCATACACGAGTTGCAGCACGAAAAAGCGGAAATGCCGTCAGGTAAATAAGCAGAATGATAGAAAAAAAAGTAAAAATAGGAAAACGACGAAAGAAAATACAGTAAATAAATGCTAAAAAAGCAACAGGCACACTGCTTTTCGCGATGGAATGGAAACAATCTAGATATATTGTGTAGAGATCAAACAAATTAGATTAGTAAAATGTCGATTCTGGACGTCCAATTTTTAGGATGTCTATAATCAAGTCTAGGTCTAAGACGTTGATATAGTAGACTTTGACTGATGTTGACTATGTTGTTTGATATTTTTCATATTAACTCCTTCAAACATACACACTGGGATGCAATATGTGATCTAATTGTATCCTAAATGATTGATGTGAAGTATGTGTCCCTTTGTTTATTGAAGATTGATACAGAGAAGCAATTTACAGCTTCCAACGTATATTGCATAAAAAAAATTGATTAAGCACGCTGAGGATTTGTTAAATTAAAACATTATTTCCGGCGACCATAGTTCACATATTTACTAGGAATCATTACAAAGAGTGCTAAAAACTTCGGGTTCTTCTTTTTCAATGAACTTTTTCGATATTATTGGAAGCAGAACCATAGCTCTAAAGGTCCTCATTTTTTAATTATTTGGCAGAATAAAGAAATACTGATTTTCCCATGTATTCACCTTGCGACACGATTTGTGTCGCACGTTTCTTTTTACAACCGGACGCCAAGTATGCCTATCAACAAGTTTTTAGGAACTTGCAGCATTTAATTATACACAATGACTAATAATTTTCTATATATATAAAGGAAATTTTCTGATTAAAAATAAAATACCGCTTAGTTTTTTTTGGCCATTTTGAATATCGCAGTCACGTGACATTTCGAGAGACGGCACCAAAGTCTGGGCCTTATCCGGTGCAGATACCTCAAAATTATAAACGAATACTTCTAAAATGCAGACGAGTTAATTATTTGCTAGGAAAGATTTAAAGAAATGAGAAATTTTGATTTTGAAGCCAGAATTTTACAAAATACTTCTTTTCGGATATCTGGATATGAACCGGTATTAAGTTTCGGCTCCTGAAATTTCTGGTCCACAACGAAATTGATGTGATCAAGATGACCCAGACAAGATAATGTAGTTATTAGTAAATAAATATGGTAGGTAGCGGATAAATAATAAAAGAAACGAATTGCCCTCTTTTGCTCGAGAATCTCTCTGAGGCTGCACAACTTTTATGTTGCACAAATTCGAAAGTTTAAAATAAGAAGAAATTCTTAGCTCTATATTATGCAACTTTTCAAAAATCAGACCAAGTAACATAAGAGCTATTTTTCAACAACTACGATATTGTTTACCACTGCTTTCATTGTAAGTATGCAGATTTGTTTGGAATGAATGCTTATTGCAACTGGGTGTTGTTTCTAATTATTGACATTTGCATGTAAGTTCAAGCTTATATTACTTATATAAATGTTTAAATGAACAAACCAGTTTTATTTCTTAGTCGAAAATTGCTGCATCTAATAAGCCTTCAATAAATATTAAATGTATTTTATTTGAATGAACATGGTTGATATAAAATATGAAAACTTACATTCTATGGCACTTATCGCATTGTCACTCCCATCAATTCCAATGATTACTTTTTTACCAGAGGATCTGTCGGACAGTTCTGCCATATTTTGTTGCGTATTGAACTCTATAATGACCTATGCTGTGTATGAATTTTCTCTTTGTAAACATTCATTCAGCTTCACTGCAATCAATTATAACAAATATCGATATTATATCAAAATACATAAAATATTGATAAAAACATCAGAAAACTGCCATACAGATTTTATAAATATGTTTGACGGATTAAAATGAAGTTTACAAAATGTTTCACAATGACAGATTACTATGATAAATTACGAACCATGTTAAAACCTAGAATTGTTGATAATTATCAGCCATTTGCATGTCATTATGACAGATACCAATTAGCTATTGATCGAAACAACTGTTAATAATACACAACATATAGGAACACTATTAAAACATTGATTAGCTTGTTTTTTACTTACCATAGCAAAACTCTGTCTGATTCATTCACATTCACAATTTTCCTCAAAACCATTAAGTAGCATAGTTGTCAGTACTTCGGACCGATTTTATTTGGAGACTTGCAATATTTGAATATTTGGAATTTGTTTTAGAGGAACATCTTCATTATACAAAGAAAGCCCTGTTCTTTGGTTCAATTGGATATGCACGGAGCAGACATAAGTTGTAGAAATGGACATCTGCAGAAACTTTTTAATTAATTCTCAATAGCCATGGTTATCTTCGTGACTGCCTTATTAATCAAAGATTTAATATTCCGTGTTATATGCGGTCTTATAAACAATCACTAATAAAGTTCTTTAATAGATATCAGTCACTTGTGGAAAAATTTGAAGTTTCGGTCCGAACTCTGATTTAAGATTTTGTTTTACTAAATACTGGGATGATCATTTCTTTTTACTGTCTAAGACCTTTAAATAATAATTCCTGTTGAGTTGCTACCTGACACTACCGATATGGAAGGGGAAATAAAATCGGTTTAATCCACTATTTCTTTTAAAATGCTTGTACTAAGTCAGGACCATTGCAGTCGACAATTGTAAAGGTGGTTTTCCTACTACTTTGTCTTTTTGTCCTTTGGATTTTGGCTCCTGATGACAATTTGTTAATAGCTTCATTTACAGTACCTTCGGTATTTAGCTATTTATTTCAACTGGGCCGATGTCTTCGCTGTTTGACCGTTAGTCCCCAAGGGAACTCAATAAAACACTATTCATTTTTCGGTGCTTGCCCGAACACCTTTTCAAATTTTCAATATTTAAATTTGTGAAAAGTTTTCTAATAATAAGGATCATGTCTCGCGTGGAAATACATTTGCTGATTTTCGCTTTTCATTTAGTTCCTATTGGTTATTTGTTCTCCTTCAGTTTTAATATATATTTCGGTTTATAATTTTTCAAATGGTTTGAATTGATATTCGCTGAAGAGACATAAGTTTTAAAAATTGCAGTCTACAGTAAATTTGCTGTAACTTTGATATTTAGCTCTTACTATTCTATACTATAAATATCATGTGTTACAAGTCAAACATAGTTCTGAAGACAGCATTTTGTCCTGCAACTAGCTATCTTATTAACACAACAGTTTGGAGCGTAATAATTATGTTTTTGATTGACCAATGACTGAATAAGGTACAGGGTTACTTTGTCATCTACAAATAACAAAATACCAAAGTTACGGTAAATTTAGTTTCTACAAATGACTATTTCGAAAACTCATGTCTTTTTAGTGCAGATATAATAAAAACTTTTCAAATATTATGAACCTAACATTTGTTAAATTATAGAGAACAAATTACCAATTAGATCTATATGGAAAGCCCAAACAGACTAAGGACAAAGTAATGCAATAGGGAGATACTCCTTAGTTTTGTAGTAAAATGTCTGAAATTTCGATATTCTAACTTTCCAGATGAAATCGGTTTTGGGTCAAAACCGAAGCACTGACTACTGGGTTGGTCAATACCCCCAGGGACTACTTATTAATTCATCTGCATAGAGGAATCGGCCAAGTTGTAATAAATAATAAAAAAAGGAAGTTACAGTAAATTTAGTTTCTGCATACATCCATTTGCACAACTTATGTCTCTTAAGTGCAAATAAAATAGGTCTAAAATAAAAGCCAAAATCAGCAAAGGACAGAGCTATGTGCTGGGGGATATTCTTTTGTTTAAAGCCAAATTTTCTGAAATTTCATTATTACAAGTTTCAAAATGAAAACAATTTTCGGGTCAGCACCGAAGTACTGACTTGTGCGAAAAAAGGCGGTGAAAATGGTGAACTTTATCTAATACAAAAATGTCTATTTAAGCTCACATTTTGCTTAAAATTAGTATCATATGTTAGTAATTAAGGAAAGTTATATCCATCTCACCAGTAAGAAGGTAAAATTTAGGTGGCGAACAAGGATGCAAATTTCTTTGCCGAGTAAGGTCACAATAGTAGGGTGCCCAATGTCCAAAAAGACGCTTAGTTTGTGAGTTTGGGTTAACGGAATAACACACAACTTATGTTTGTTTTATAGGCTGGAACAATTATTAAATTATATATTTTTTCATTGTAGTAGAAAGTTTCCGTGGTCACGATTTCTATAATTGCAACATTTTAAGGGGTACCCTATTACATAGCTTTAGATATTGTATCTTTAATTTATAGAAATTAGAGGGAGTCTCTGATATCCTGGTAAGAAGCTATTTTTGTGAAAGTCCATACCTAAAATATTGTTTTGCTAGCTAGAATGTAACTTATTATTCATTGATTTTTATCATTTGTCGGTGTTAAGAATAAAAAGGGTCACAAGTTTAAGACATTTTCGTTGCATACGAATTTACTAAAAAGAATTTTCAAAGTTTTTAAATTTAAATGGAAACACAACTATCAGCTTTACATATGTGACAAAAATTATGGGTGTCATGTCACCCCTTACAGAGAAATTAACAAATAAAAACACTAAATTTGCGTAAAATAACATGGTAGATCAAGTCTTATCAAATTAGTTGGATCTGTTGAAGATTTTATTTTGGTCGAATTTCGAATTTTCAAGTACATGTTAATGTTTTCATATTTAAATTGAGATTTCGCTATCCATGTTGATAATATGATTGGGTTTTGGTACAGTTTTACTTGTTTGATTACGTTTTATAGTAGTGCATTTTTTTTATGGAAATTTACTGAAGTCATACCAAAAACGAAAAGGTGATTTATTTTGTCAAGGTTTTATGCAATTTTGAAGAGTTAAGGCTTTAAAATTTAGTTCGAAGGTTTCCTTTAAACAATGGTTTAACCAAAAATTATAAATGATTGAAAGCGTCCTCTATATATATATCAGGTGCAAATATTTAAAATTTCACACCTCAAAAAAAACAAATGCTAACGGTGAAACTTGTTTAATAAAGATAAATGACATATTATTAAAAGAATAAAACAATGAACTGTATGTATAAAATTAACATCATTTTTTTTAATTTGAGGATTTTGTTGGTAAAATGAAGCCAACTTTTAGTTGCGCGAGATTTTTCTAAAATTTAGAAATAACCTTCAACCCCATTTTAAATAAAATGTGCCCAAATTCGATCTCTACGACATTGTTATTTCGATGCGCAATGCTCTCCTCTTTTCAAAAATGTATGAAGAAGGCGTGTGTGATTCCGTTAACCCAAAGTCGAAAAATCCGTCACCTGGGCACCCTGCTACAAGATAAATACATAAAATAATGAAAGGATATGAAGCAGATGTACATGAGACAAAGTGTCTACAAATACATTGCAAAACCAAACAATGGAACAACGCTTTTATTGTTGTGCTTCATCTTGAAGTCACCATGAGGCCTTCAACAATGAACATTGCTTACACCTCATGGTAGGTTCAAGACGGCCACTAGCACCAATTTGAGCGGAATTCTAGCAGTGCTACATCCATGGTCTTCGAGTCACGTGTGTCGGATCGTTAAATATATATAAAAAACTGGCAAAGTGTTCTTACAACTGCCGTCATCAATTGTCTGACTAATACATTGTTATGAGATCATTTCATCCCTCTTTTCCTATATTTAATGAAGATGAAAAAGATAGATCAAAATATTTTGCTTAGGCCATGACAGATCTTTCTTTGTCAAGTGTAAGCTCGATTTAACAATAGTATACTGAGAATGACAGATTCAATATCCTTGACTTTGAACGATCAAATATTTGTAGAGTTTGGTGGCTTGATAATATAACAAAAATTGTGTATTTTTGAAAGCCAAATTAATACAGAACTTTCCAATACATCGGCAAACGAATACCGAAGGAAAAATGCATAAAAGGGCTATCTTCACCTTGAAATTGACAACAGAGGGAGACTTCAAACTAAGCTGTACGACAAACGCGATGACTTCACCTTTCCAATAGTAAACTTCCCTTTTCTTTGTAGCAACATCCCAACAGCGCCGGCATATGGAGTTTACATCTCCCAGCTCATTCGCTATTCAAGAGCCTGTGTTCGATACAGTGACTTCCTTGATAGAGCCCGGTTGCTCACAAATAGGCTACTTCAACAAGGGTATGTTACCCAAAACTTGAAGTCATCACTCCAGAAGTTTTACGGTCGACATCACCATCTTGTGGACCGCTATGGGATATCTGTTTCCCACATGACAACAGATCTTTCCCTTTAAAGCTTAATTGTTGTTTCCTCTACCGGATTTGACATGTTCAACACGGCGGGTGTCTTATAAGAAGCAGGAGATGCTAACTCTACCGGTGCACCTGATCTCACCCATGGTTTTTTATTGGGTCCATGTTGTTCATCTTTGTGTGTGTGTGTCTTCATTTTTCTTTTCTGTGCCGCACCTATGTTGTGTCTCTGTTTTCCCCCCTTTTTTGTTTCTGGTGTTGCCATTGTCCTTGGATTGTTCGCTTTTGGATTGACGGTTCGGTTCTCACTTACTTTTCTAGATAAAAAAAAATCCAATTTTTACGTTGATATTGAATATGTTCTTTTATTCAATAATCCCGAGAGTAAACATATGACAGCATTTATCCAGGTCAGTTTTAATGAAGACGCCATAGAATCTAGATGGTAGACTTTTTTTGTTATATCTGTTTCTTTAAACTGAAAAAACACTGGCGACCTAAAGGATGAATAATGAACAAATGTGATGATATCAAATAGCCTTTGTAAATTCCGTAACATCAACAAGGTTACAGATTTCATAAATTATTAGATACTTTTAAGAAGTTTTACAGAAGATATGAACATTTGATATCTAGATATGACGTGACTCGCAAACAGCTAATTACAAAGGGCATTTCTCATCCTAGATTTTATGGAAATGTTGTTAAAAATGTCAAAAACTGATAAATAATCCAGAAAAACTGGGACGTAACTTAAATTCTTTACTTAATAGTGGATATCGACGAGATATTCTGAACCAATCCGTTAAGTTGGCTTTGGATTCCAGTGACCTGAAGACTTTACATATATACTGGCCTCTCGCTGATACTGCCGATGTCTACTGAAATACATGAAGACTCTTTACCAAACCCTTCGGGGAATTTTGAGTTTGATTTTTCTTCCGTAGTGCGACAGTGTTTTACCAGCAGACTAGATTCCTTGAGCTAGCCGGCAGTTTAGCGGCGAGCACTCTTTGACCCTTCTTTCAAAATTACGTTTTGTCTTATGCTTTTTTTTTGTTCCAAGATAGTGGTCATTAAGTTAGTAGTCTAACTGTATTGGGTTTTATTCGCATGTTTATGATACTATAGGGAAACGGGATAGAGAAAGGGGAGGTTGGGGTACCCATAAACCGGTTTAACCCTACCACAGGCTTTTGCTAGTGCCGGTACATTTGTACCAAGTCCGGCTATCCCGAGTTCCTATCGTTATTTATGTTTGTCTCTTGTTTTCATTATTGTTTTTCTGGTGCAGTTTGCTTGTAAATTGTGGCATGTGATTGTAGTTCCTGGCCATTGTAGGTGTTTTTTGTAATAATATCCAGGTTCATGGTAGGATCTGGTTTGCACTCCCTAATTTATCACTTTGTAAGAGTTATCTTTCTTTGATGTGGACAACCACAAATTTTCAAGTCTTCAAAGTAGGTGTTTTATTCAAACAGATCTAGTTGAATTAGTCTTAAGTAATTTTGTACTGATTATTGAATCTTAAAAATCATCTGATATAAAATATTTTCTTTTATACTATCATTTATTTTACTTAAGAACCATGAAATCAGTTGCCTGTCACTGACAGAAATATTTAATTTCCTTTGACCATATCTCTAATGAAATGTTCCAAAATGTTTTACTCCTGTTGCTTCTCATGTTGGCAACTTTGATTTTCTCAAAAATAATTCCGTTTTTGAAAAAAATCACGTTAGAATATTTCTATTTTCCTTAGTGCTCATTACAACAAGGAATCGGAAACCAGTTTCTAAGAGTATAAATTAGGGAGTGCAGACCATGAACTTGGATATGGTCTATTCTAACCTGCATATGCCGTATATGTATCATAATTGATGTAATAAACTAAAGCATTATTCAAATATGGGGTTGTTGCTACAGGATATATTTTCAAAAACTTCTTCGGGAATATGAGAAATCTTGAAATTGACTCTTCTCAAGCTAAGCTTTTAAACGAAAACAAATATGATCAGATTCTCACAACTTTCGTCTGATTTTGGTAAATAAAATTAAACCGTCTAATATTAAGTTGGTTAGCTACAGAGTATATTTTTGAAAGAGCATATTTCCTATGTTGATATATAGCATAAGATCTGACTCATCAACCTCCTCGCGAAGTATTTATAACATGTCTAGGATAATTCTAGGAGTTCTATGAATAATAAGAGGGGAACATCGGTATGTTCCAAATTGACCAGGAGTTTAATCTACATATTTAACGAAAGGGTATGGAGTAAATGAACATGAGACCATAACACACATGTTAACTGCAACTGCAATAATTTTAATGAGCTGTATGGTCATTTCGGAAATTTATTCCTCATCAGCAGCACTAGAACCCAAACAAAGGAAATCCATAATTTCAAAAAAAAAATGTTTAAAATGCATAAAACCAAACGAAATTCGAAATATCAGTAATATCAAATATATCTTTGTATAAACGGGATTGCATCCGTTTCCAAAAAACGTCATAATATATAGAATGTATACTGCAACCTTTTCAAGGGGATTTTCTTCGTGTTTTTTTTAAATTTACGATGCAAATGGTCTTAAATCACAAATTAATTGAAAAATATAATGCACAATCACCAATAATGATTTGAGATTTGATTACATCACGAGATTATATTTCTGCCATTGGCTATTTTGCACATATACTTTTCTTATGCGCATGAGTAGAAGACATTTATCCTGTCAATATAGTCGGGCTCAGATGTGATCATTCAGTTTTGGTTTCCTCTGAGTTGTTAATGATACTTTTTATCTTAGAATATCAGAAAAGCAGGGTTTCCCTTTTTTCGTTTTCTTTTATTAATACATGACTACAAATGTTACATAACTTAGTAGAAAACAACATGTGTATGGAAGAAAGAGTGTTTAATTCTCTATAAAATCAATAAATGAAAACAAACTTCTAAGAAGGCAAGTAAATTCCTTTTCTCATTGTTTTTCTCTGTAGAAACACTTGCATGTAAAGAGTCAACTATAAGTTTTTTTCAAGATACCTTTAACAGTATCTTAATATTGTAATTTGAATTGAAAATTTATATCTCCTCTATCTTTAACGAAGTAGTTGACAAGCTATGCATTTTAGTACAGTTAGGCACGAAACATTCACAATCATCTTCTTTGATTTCCATGTATATTTTATTTACTCTTTAATTAGTATTTCAGTTTTCCTAAAATGTGGATCAATATAAATATATCTTAAAGATCGTTAGACTCTTCCCAATGAAAAATTTTGCTGAAAAAAACAGGGTTGATTACGCCAAACTGTAATAATGAAGGTTTTCTTACAAAGCAAGAGGTTGACAAAGTACCCGACAGCTTTAAATGGATTTAATCATTAGTGTAATTTTCTCCTTTTCATTCAGATCTTGTATAATTCTGTCAAACATTCAGCAATATAAGATCCACTGGAAAGATGTGATTACATTTTGCCAATATACTAAGGATGTAATACGCTCGGATGTGATTTCAGAAAATGTTTTGGATTTTTTTTTTAGTTTTATCCTTGTTTCAAACTAAATGTTTTGTCCAATAACACAAATTTTTCATTGTATTAAAGTCCGATGTTTCAGTAAGTTAAAGCAGAGAGTTTGTTCACCAGTTTTAATATCAAAATCAATATTCCGTTTATCGTTCAAAATTTTTTTAGCTTTATTTGCTTATCTTTCAATGTTCTTTCCAATGTTTTTCAATGTTCCATACGCTGTATGACTTTTAAATAGCAGATTTTCTAAATTTCAGTTTACAACAATCTTGAGCATAAGTCACTGCAAACTTGTTGTCACTATTACTTACATTATTTCATTCACAACAAATATAGATAATGAAAAACAAAAATATTTGATGGTAATTATATTTAAATATGATGGAATACTGTATAGTGAGAAAAACACAAAATCTGCATTCGACCCTTGGTCAAGAAATTCACTTCCAAGTGTTATACCTACAAGAAGGAATTTTGTATATTGGAAGTAATAGTTTTAAATTTAGCTATCAGATATGTCAGGAACCTGGGTAATACATAATTCAGAGCTTACATTTTCTATCTAGTTCCCATTTGGAATTTGTTCTCTATCAGCTCTTGCACATGTTTCGTTATATGGACTTCTAAATATGTTGATTTGATCTGCACTGAAGACACATAAGTTGTCGAAATGCGCATATCCAGAAACTAAATTAACAGTAACCTCGGTATTTTGTTGTTTACATCTTATATGTTTACCAGTTCACTTGAAATCAAAGACAAAGTTGAAATCGTACATATTTCTGTCTCTGAAAATTTACACAAATAGAAAACTACGATTTATGAACTAGGATAGATGTCAAATGGGATAAATTCTATTTTCCTCCAGTGCATTTTGAATTCCTTAGTACCGGCATTCCTTCTACCCCTCGAACAAAGCTTTTCTCAGTTGATATGCTAGAAAACACAAGAACAAAGAAATCGGGCCTTTAACCATGATATTGCCCCTTCTGAAGAATGAGAAATACAATGTGCCCTTTTCTAGAAAATGTTTCAATCTGACTAGATCTTACATTGGGTCTTTTCATCGTTACATCAGACTTGCTTCTTGTTACTAACTTAGGTCTTACATGACTGGTGATACAGACTAGAACAGTAGACATGCCAGGTTTATTTGGTCGAGTTATAGGCAGATTAGAACATCGGTATGTTATGCCTTTCAAGTCTGTATTGCCTAAGTCGGTACTTATTAAAATCATGTCACTTTATCACTCACATAAATTCAGTTTACAGATTAGTTGAAGAGAGATCATTGTGATAAAGCTCATAAAAATTATAAGAAATAATTGATAATCCTGTAAATTGAAGTATAGAATTTCATGTCGATTGCAGCCTCCATTTGAGCAACTCAACATACAAGCAACTGTTACTTAATAATGTGCTCTTGGAGAATAAGGAGAATATACAAATTTAAAAAGTGAAAACTACTGCACGGATTTACTTTCTAATAAGTTACAGCGAGCCATTACTAGAAACTCGGACAAGATCACACTTTTTATAATCGACGATTTATATATCATTAAAGTCAAGAGGATTTCACAGGCCTATATACTGAGAGTTGCCAAATGACAAACAACTCTCCATTTGCTTTCGATTGCTTCTTCAGAAGCCATATTGTCGAACAAACAGAAATCTTATTACTTAAACCATTAAGAAAATTCGAATTAGGAGTCATAATTAGCACGTCAATTACTCGTCTTTCAATCTTTCCTTTTAGCTTGTGTATCAGATTATTTCACTATCGTTATTCATTTTAGCATTAGTTTCATTATGAGTGAAATGTCCGCGGGACCTTTTCAACATTAACTCGATTATTTATTGACTCTTGGGTTTGTAGTAATTTCAGGTTAGAACTTTGAATTAAGTTTTGAATTCGGTTGCTGTATACAACTATAGCCTCATTCATATAATGTTATAGACTACAGCTATGCATTGTGTTAATACAAAAATATAAAAGGGGAAATTATTTTAATTGACCTTCATCAAGCACATACACATATAAAGTTAAATTGATATGCTGAAATTATATATTTCCTGTAATCAGTAAAGCTGAATGGATATAACATGGATTTGTATAGAAAAACAATAGAAAATCCTGTATTATTCTTATATAAAAACAATTCTTTTTGTAGAATACGAAAAAGGCCGAGTTCGATGAAAATATAATTATTATTAATGGCCCAGTCTGCAATACCAATGTATTGCTATTTTGTGATGTAAGTATCTACATTTAACACCGATGTAGGAATATCTTTAGGCAAGGTTAAATATTCAGCAAGAGTTGCAACTTATCCTTAATGGACTTCCAAATGTTTTGGTTTGATATGCAATGATGAGACATAAGTTGTCGAAATGCGCATATACAGAAAATAAATTAACAGTAACTTCAGTATTCTTTTTATTTATGTCACTTCACCTGGGTAATTTGTTGCACAGTATTAATTTGTGAATATAATAGACCATATCCGAGTTCTGGTATTTAGATTCACCAGCTGTTGTTTGTCCGCCCTACGTCACAAACGTGTCCGCTCCATGTGACCAAGAATGTACTTCAACAACATAGTTTCATGACGTTTTAGGCTTTATGACGTAACGTTTTCTATTCTGTAACGTAGTCTGATAAATCCTGATAATAGAGCTCGGATATGGTCTATTAGAAGTAAAGTTCAATAAATTATATTGTGTTACTTTGAGAGATAAATGTGAATATTGTTTTGGCCAACCACTTTTTAAATCATAGCATATGCCAGTAGTTTGTCTCACATGTCAGTTTGTTCTGGACTTCTTCGGAGAATTTGATTTTTCAGCTGCTCCCAGTCTATAAAGTGCTGCCGGAAAGTTTTTGAAGAGATTTTATTTTATTTTGTTTTAAGTTCCATTTTGACAAGTTATAAGATGTCGAAATGCGCATATGCAGAAAATAAATTAACAGTAACTTCGGTATTTTGTTATTTTTTAAACCTTCTATGTGTGTACATTTTCTACTGACATGAAAATTTTCGTGGTCAGTTTATAGCCTTTAACATGCTAAAATACATTAGGTTTAAATGGTGAATAAAAGGATATGGAGTAAATGCACATGAGACAAAGTCTCTACAAATACATGGTAAAAACAAGCAAAGGAACAACGCTTTTATTGTTGTTCTTCATCTTGAAGTCACCACGAGGCCTTCAACAATGAGCTTTCCTCATACCTCATAGTAAGTTCAAGACGGCCCCTAGCACCGGTTTAAGCGGAATTCTTTGCTAATTGTTGAGCAACTCTACATCCATGTCTTCATTGGTCATGGGTGCGGGATTATCAACAAACATCAAGTAAACTGGCAAAGTGCTCTTACAATCACTGTCATCCTTTGCCCGACAAAAGCACTAGTGTTTTAAGCTAGTGGACGATTACAACATATAGACAAACACAGGGCACTCACCAAGTCGAATGTAAGAAAACTTGGCGTTATAAAGTAGTGAGATGTGGGAACTTAAAACAGATGGTCAGGATTACATTTCGAAATTACAAAAATAAATGCCATAATTTGAAAGTATGAATAATACATCCATATCAGAAATTCTCTCACGCACAAGTACGCCATAACTGAAAAATATCTCTAAGTCTGTTTTTATGCCAGATATAATGGAAAACCTATTGATCGAATTTTAAACAGAGCTTTAATTCAGCTGTCTCAACTCTTTTTTACTTACATATGATATGTTTAAATCATGACTGAAACTAATCTTAAATCTCAAGTTTGCATAATTGAATTATGTTTCAGGTGAATGTGTATATATCAGGTTGATAAAGCTTTTGTCTAAACTAATAAAAAAAAGAGCAGTATCCAAGATCAAATTCTAAATGAAAACCTCATCTTATCCCTTTTTATGGAAACTCTGAGTCAAAGTGTCTAAATTTTCACACCTACTATAACCAAAGATAATTGATTCGTGTTATGTAAATGTTCATCGTTGATATCCATGGTGGATAAAAAATAAAAGCAGCAATAAAACACTGTTCTGCTATCTAATTTACATAGGTTGATAGGGATTTTATGTCATGTACATTTGCTCCATATATGGATAATTGCTTGTGTTTTATGACAAAGTTCAATTAACCTAAATCTGTCTCACAAGTATTTATTTATAATTAGGTCAACCTTGTGGAAATATAAGCTAAGTAAGTCTCCAGGATGAATATCACTGATGTTTGACATGCAGTATTGGTTAAAAATGGACTTTGGTTTATTCTAGTTAATCTTTGGTTAAACTTTGAAAATTTTCTTTAAATGGTGGTTGTGCAGATACACAAAACGAATAATCACATATAAGAAATATTCAAATAATTTTTATTGCTTATTGAATTATACAGTAACTAGCTTCCTCGTAGCCCTATTGTTTGATGAACCCGACAACAATTTTCATTGTTTTAGCAGCTGTATAAAAATTTCTGGGGATGGTTGTATTTGCCTATGTAATCGAAATAAAAATAATTTAGGTCTGCTCTTTTCAGGAGTTCCCTTGATAACATTGACATTTGCAGATTCCGAAGTCTTAATTTGGCTAATTTCATTGTTTATAGACGCAATGTTATACCTACAAGAAGGAATTCATGGTCTCAAAGGAAGGCTAGTCAGAGATTCATTTAGTATCCAATAAAACTGTATATAAACTATTTCCCTAGCTAATTTTAACGATAACTCTCTATTCAAATCCTTAACATCTTTTGGTAGAAATAATAGAAGTGCCACACGTATATAGATAGCGCCTGATGGTGACGTAGCCTGATCGGTTTCGGCCCTTCAAGAATTCGGGGTTTCCAAATGCGTTAACTAACCCACTTTAATTAACAAGCTGTTATTTCATTATAACTTCTGCTATTGGTGGATTATTAGTATCCAAGGTAACCACAAATTTTGTTCTCATGTACTACTCTATTTTGAAACGTCATTATAAATAAGGTATAGAAAGTCAATACGTCCATGCAGTATATCCCCGATAAAAAGCTTTTTATGGAGTTTTTTCTCCGATGCAAAGCTATCTAAGGAATACCAATCTGACCCCAAGCACTGTCCTTTAGCTATTCTTTACATTTCAAGAAACGCAATTATTTTTTTAGAAATGTTTTACAGTTTTAAGTTGAATTCAACAAAGTTAAAAAAAAAAACAAATTATAGCTTGTAGCTTATTTTGCCAAATGCAATACGGTAAACACATGAATTATATTTAAAAACTAGTATGTCAATCGTTCGAATAACAATTGACAGGTCTTTCCCACAGTTGCGTCAGAATGTTCTCATTATTGATTCATAGGGAAAACCAACATTCCAAGCTTAATATGTATATTTATAGACTCTTTAACGTGAAATACATTTTTTCAATGTGACCTTGTCATTTGACCTTGACATGATTTTGAAGGTCAAGTCTACCTGAACATTTTTTGTATTGAATATATGTTTGTATCTTCAGTGGTATTTGAGCTATAGGCAAAACCCCCTTATTTATACATCGAAAATCGGTTTTTGGCCCATAGGTCCAAAACGGTTGGTCCAATGATTTTTGACCCTATGTAACAATTGTAGGTCTCAACAAGACACACATTTTCTCCATTTCATTTAATCAGCTTTCTGTTATGGTTTCTGAGTTTATCCGCTAACAAGTCTAGAGGTCAAAATAAAGGTCACCGATGACCTTTGACCTTGACCTTTTCAAATAGCCCCCGGGGAACCAAGAACAATGGTGTAGGTCTTATGTCTCTATCACTTCCGGTTTGGGAGAAAATCATTGTTAAAAAAGCATCAAATTCTGCGGGGGCATAACTCCAGAATGGTCCATCGGACAATTTCGGACCAAATGTAACAGATCTTTGTCATGACCTAACAAACATTTTTCTAAGTACACGTCATCAGCTATCTATTATTGTTTCCGCGTTTATCTGCTAACAAGGTTTACCATGTTTGATGATGTAACTCTGTTACTAAAAATAGATCGGGATCACAGGGTGAGTTTGGTCAAGCCCGGCCATTTATGAATAATGGTACCAAGAATCAAAGTGATATCTCTTAAGACTTTTTTGCAAATGTTGGAAGAAAAAAAAAGAAAAAAAATAATAATCAGAAGAAATACAAGAAGGTCTTTCCACCGAAGTGGGAAAGACCTTAAATATATTTACTCACTGCTGTCATTACATCCCTATACAACTAATGATATAATCTAGAATCATTCACTGGCAGTGAACATTCCAACTAAGCTTAGAAACACTTATTATTATCGACTTCTCTTTTAATAAATTCGACATCGTTTTCCAAAATAAGTTGCAGATGGTGAATAAAAGGATATGGAGTAAATGCACATGAGGCAAAGTCTCTACAAATACATGGTAAAAAACAAGCAAAGGAACAACGCTTTTATTGTTGTTTTTCATCTTGAAGTCACCATGAGGCCTTCAACAATGAGCTTTGCTCATACCTCATAGTAAGCTCAAGACGGCCCCTAGCACCGGCTTAAGCGGAAGTCTTTGCTAATTGTCGAGCAACGCTACATCCATGTCTTTCTTGGTCATGGGTGCGGGATTGTCAACAAACATCAATTAAACTGGCAAAGTGCTCTTACAATCACTGTCATCCTTTGCCCGACAAAAGCACTAGTGTCTTAAGCTAGTGGACAACTACAACATATAGACAAACACAGGGCACTCGTCAAGTCGAATGTAAGAAAACTTGGCGTTATAAAATAGTGAGATGTGGGCACTTAAAACAGGTGGTCTGGATTACATTTCGAAATTACAAAAATGATTGCCAAAATTTGAAAGTATCAATAGTTTATCCATATGAGAAATTCTCTCACACACAAGTACACCATAATTCTTAATCAAGAACCTTAATTCGCAGTAACTTCGGTATTTTGTTATTTGAAACAAGGTCGGTGTACTTATCATAAAGAATGTTACCTTTTTCTGCTTTGAATCAATAACACCATTTTTATTTATCACTCTAATTTATCAGAAAATGTCAAAAAATAAATGGGTTCGATTGCCATCAACAAACAATAACATCTTTATTTCTAGTTTTTCTACATTTCGATAGGATGTCTATCTCGGTGAACTGCCATTTGAAAAAAGGTTATTTTTAATTTAAAAAAATGACTGAAACGTTTTGCCTTGCATAGATGCTATAATCACATTTATTTGATTATTTATTATCTATTGAAGCTCATTAAGTCGTTGATTGTCATTACTACACTCATGTAATTCACGTCCTTTTTGTGATTGAAGGTATTCGTTAAACAAGAATAAAAAGTTGGTTACGCGTTTAAATCCAAACGAATATTTGTGAAGAATTTTTATGTTAGATTGTATTTGTATTAAAAAAATATGTTTTAATTTGGACCCCCCCCCCCTTGTAATGCAACGAGAGTATGTGCAATAATACAATTTTCAACAGTGGCTTTAAATGCATCGATTACATTCCCTTGTAAAACAGACCATTTAAAAATGATAATGATAAAATACCTTTCTGCACGTACCAAATCTAATTACTCTAAACATAAATATCTGATAAGTCTACATGTCGACTTTTAGATAATTATGCCGACTTGTCTGATAATTATGTCGACTTGTCAGATAATTATGTGGACTTGTCAGATATTTATGTCGACTTCTGGATGACAGACATTGGCTTTAGCTGGTCAATAGACCACATAATAAACTATTTTTTTTATCTGACAAGTGAACATAATTATCTGACAAGTCAACATAAATATCGGACATGATGGCATAAATATCTGACAAGTAGGGGACATAACTATGCCACCATTGTGATATAATAATATGCTATCAACATTTTCCTTAATCTACTTTTTATATCTAGAATATCAGTAGAGTTCCCTCTACTTTGCATTTTTATCATACCAATATTAAATGTTATTTACGAAATGTAGACTATCATGTATATCGTGCAAAACATAACAGATAATAGATTTCTAGTGTTTTCTTTATTCTTTGTCTTTCACTTACAGTACAAAGTAACACAATTAAAATCCAAACCAATCTGTAAAAATAGGGAGTTTTCTTTCATTTTTTTTCATGTCAGTGAGAGAAAAAGTAAGTAAATCCCTTTTGTTATAGTTATTCATAGTCAGTCTCTGTTGGATCACTTGAATGTTAAGTAACAACTATAAATGTCTTCAAAATACCTATAATTGTATCTAGATGTCGTAATAAATATTAAAAATATGTCATTTATCTTTAACGAAGTGGTTGACTATATATGTAGTCACGAAACATTCATAATCACCTTTGATTCCCATTTATATCTTATTTACAGTTTTAATTATTCAGCAGGTTATCTTCAGAATCATTTTTGAAGATCATTTGACTCTTTGATTTAGAAGTGAAAGGTTTGTTGAAAAACAAAGCAGGATCATTATTTCTTCATAACGCTACCCATAAAAAGGCTTTAATTCATTTAGTTACATAGCAAGAGGTTCATTTAGCTCTAAAAACTTTTTTATGTCTTTGATCATTAATGCAAAAATCTCCAATTCTTTCAAGTCGTGTATCATTTGCTCTTAATATTCGTTGTGACTTTATTTTGCGAAAGTGACGCGGACTTATAAATATGTTAAAATTTGGATACTTTTAAACCAGAGCTTAAATATCTTTTCCCATAACACCCATTTTACTTTTTATCAAATGTATAGTAGTTGATGAAAGATCAGTTACCATTATTGCTTTCGAATGTAGATTTTCTTCTATTATGACATTAGACCTTAAAGTGTTAAGAGTATATAAAAGCCAGAGAGAATATTTTCATTTTTAATATCAAATATTTCTAAAGCAAAGACGATGACCTATCAATATTTATAGCTAAATTTGCACCTCTTCCATTTTTTCATTCTTTAAAATGCATCAATTTTCAATCGTAGATATTCGAAAATGCACCTTTCTACATCCATCACTGCAAACTTGCTCACACTTTTATTTTCGTTGCTTGATTCACATTACATGGATTAGGAAACAAAATATTTGATAGCGTTACATTCAGCATTCGACACTTTGTTAAAAAATTCACTTCCAAGTGTTATATCAACAAAAACATAATTAAGTAAATTTTAATTGTAAATAATAATTTTAAGTCTAGGTATACTCAGCAAAAAAAAAAGTAATAAAGGAATAAAAAAAAATCTGCGAAACACATATATCAGTGAGCACTTTAATCTTATATATCCCAGTTTACTTGAAATTAAATTTAACAAAAACACTTTAAGGTTGATTTCATATATAGGTCTGTCGTTTGAAATTTCCACAAATAGACACCTACAATATAGCACTAGTATAAATGGCAATACCTCATCCCAACAGAGTATCTCAGTTGATATTCACTCCAATACAAATACAGCATTCATAAAGCAGTGCTCATTCTGTGATTTATGGAAGAATAAATAAACTGACTTACCGAGAGGTCTGTGGAAGCCATCACGAGAGTTGGTCAACAAATATAATGTACCGTAAATAAATGACTAAATACCGAAGTTACTGTGAATTACAAAATTGCAATGTTTAAATCTGACTACATCAAGCATTGGGTCTCGTCATCTTCAAATCGGACTTTATTTCTTGTTACGCCTTTAGTTTTGACAGGACTGGCAATACATATTTGCAGGTAACACTTATCTTTTTAGAGCACCGAAACTAACTCCAAAATTCAGACATGTTAAATATCATAATACCGAAGTTGCTGTTAATTTGGATTCATTTGCGCACTTCGACAACTTATGTCTCTAAAGTGCAGATAAAATCAAAATATTGGAAATCCATACACCGAAATATGTATAAAGACTGACAGAGTACAAATTACCAATAAGATCTAAATATAAAGGCCAAAATCAGCTAAGGACAGAGCTATTGCAAGGAGAGATACTCCTTTGTTTTGATCAAAATTTTGTTAAATTTTGATATTACAAGTTTCCGGATAAAATCGGTTAAAGTATGTTTCAAAGAGTTGTATGAAGCTCAGAACATCAGTACGCTTTGATTCCTAATCCTTTATTACTTAAGGTTCCACTAAAGTAAAAAATTAGGACACACAATAAACATAAAACTTTTGCCTGTATTTTGTATGCTACATGAAATATAGTAATAAATCACGAGGAAATGCATTCTTTTAAACATAATTAACATGTACTTGCTGCATAAATTGTAAATTAATTTCAATTTAATATTTTATAACCAAATCCTTTCCTTGGGTACACACTCAAATTTCAAAAACATAAGGAGGTCAGGAAAACGCATGATTCTTGTCGAAATCCTTCTGGACGAATACTTTGATGTATAATGCAGGGCAAGCTAACATTGGTTTGTCTAGTAGCATATGTTTTAAAGTAGAAATTTGGCATGTGTGGAATCACTTGCCCTATGTACCAAAATCGAACTGAATCTTGAAAATGAACAGTAGTCCCAAATAATCGGCATTAGCTTGCCCTTCTTTTGATGTTAAAGTGTACGTCCACAACAATTTTGAAACACATAAGTCCTTTTTCAGATCTACAGATTTTTTTTTTGAAAATAGAATGTTTACCAAATGAAAAGATTCGCTTATAAAATAAAAAATTCAAATTTATTTACAGTTTTCTTAGTGTGTACGTGTAGATTGTGTTTAAAAGAGTGCATTCCATAATAATATTTTACTACATTTCTTGAAGTTTGAGAAATATAGACAAATGATTTACGTTTTCTGGGTGTCCTAATTTTTTACTTTAGTGGAACCATAAGTCGATCGTGTGTGTACAACATTAATACCAGTAAGTAACTACCCTGATATCAACATGAATATACGGCCCTTAACGAAATAGAATTTTGCAATAGAGTATTAGTAATATCATCCTATTATCAACATGAATATAGAGCACTTCACGAAATAGAATTTTAAAGTTTACCAATATCAACCAAAAGCAATTTGTCTTTTTCCTGACCAAATGAAACCCTTGATTATTTTTTCTATCAGTTTTTAAATATCTTGAGTTTATAGTCTTCCAAACGTTTAGAATCTATCTGCACTAAAGAGACACAAGTTGTCGAAATGCGCATATGCAGAAACAAAATTCACAGTAACTTCAGTATTTAGTTATAAGTTGACCATTGCGGTTGACAATTTTTCCGTTAGTTTTGCACCTGCTCGTTCTTTTTGCCTTTTGTGTTTGGGCTTTGATTGTAACATGTGATTGTAATGTTCGGCTATTGTAAGTGTTTCCTGTTATCTTTCCTTCATTAATTTCGACTTTCTGTTCGGTAATTTAGTTCTTACCCCAATTTACATATTAGTTGTTCATATTTCCTTTAAATAAAGCTGATAATTTTTTTCGCTAAATTGATAAGTAGCATTGCTTGTCGATTTTAACCTATATTTGAGTTTAAAAACAAGCAAGTTACTATAAAGTGTGCTAAGTAATGTACAAATTTAACAAGCAAATACAACTTGAAGGGTACCATCACCAATGAATTTCGAACTAAAAGGCCAAATTTAGAACCAATGAAATGAAGCCATTGTACTTCAATGATTTGAATTTTGTTAAAAATAGTTATTTCCATTAAACGCAAGGTAGAATTTTCGTATGAGACACGTTTTACTACTGGGCTGGTGAATAGCATCATGGATCACAGGTCAACCTAGCAATGGCATCGCACCAATTACATGTAGTTTCAAAATGCAAAAATACCCAAGTTGCATAATAACTGCATTTTTTTTTTTATAAAAATCACAGGAAGGGATCTTTGGCTGCCTAAACGCTGGTCGCTGCAAAGTTGAAAACAACTCTCAATATGTTTTCAATTGCTTCTTTCTTAAACAACATTGTCGAGCAAACTGATATCCTATTACTTAAACCATAAAGTAAATTTGTAGTAAGAGAGTTAATGAGCATGTCAATTACTAGTCTTTCAATCTTTCCTTTTAGTTTGTGTATCAGATTATTTCACTATCAGCATTAGTTTCATTATAAGTGAAATGTCCATGAGACCTTTTCAATCAATAACTCGATTATTTATTGGCCCTTGGGTTTGTAGTTATTTTCACGTTAGAACTTTCAATTAAGTCTTGAATTCGTTTGCTGTATACATCTCTCGGTCCTTTATACTACAGATACATTGTGCCTATGCAATGAATTCATATTTCTTTATCGGGCAATTACATATATACAGTTTAATTGTTATTATGCCATTTCAATTTTATTATAATTGGTTAAGCTAATTTGTTGATGACAAAATTAGTGGCCATTTTGCAACAAAGCTGTGTTGCTATATTTTACGGATTTGAGTACCTACAAGTGAGCCCACTTCTTAGGGTACGAAATAATCCAAGTACCCTTGCCTCTTGATAGTTCTAACTCTGTTTTACCCTAAGAAGTCTTATCTTGATAACAAATGTACGACATTGTCAACTTCTCGAACTAACGCAAAAAAGTAAGGACATAAATTTTGAGGATTCAGATACTGCTTGATCTGAATCAAAGATATTCATTTCAATTACTATTAACAATTAATTTAAATAGACTCGCAAACAACGAAATAATTTTGATCAATTTCCCGGTATTCAAAAGCCCAATAGTCTTGTTTGATATGAAACAAACCTTGCGTTTAATATAATGTTTTAACAAATTTCTAACCCTTAAAAATATTGAGGCTTCATTCCGTGTATGGAACTCGGTGGGTGTCCTTGGTACCTCTATTTCAAATATTTTGGTAATGAGTACTTCTTTATTTACTACTTTTGGATTATGGCTTTCCATATTGTTTGATTCGAATCCTGCTGATGAGAGGTCACTCCTTGAAACACGCGTACAGCATAACAAAATTTACCGTTTATCATTCAACTTCGGTATTTATTGTATTTTTTTCATTTCCAAAAAGTATTTTAATGTATTCAGTGTATTCCTAAAGCTTTTTTTCTTCTAAAGACATACATTTTGGAAAATTAAATAAAGAAATATTTACTTAGAACGATAAATGTATGTGTAAATAACAAAATACCGAAGTTTCTGCATATGCGCATTTCGACAACTTATGTCTCTTAAGTACAGATCAAATATATACATTTGGAAATCCATAAATTCAAATGTGCAAAATACCAATACAATTTGCATAGGAAAGCCAAAATCAGTTAAGGAGACAGCTATGCAAGAGGGAGATACTCCTTAGTTTTGATGAAAATTTTCTCCACTTTAGAAAGTTCAACAAAAAAGGATCTTAACATATACCTCACAACCTACTGTATTAAAGAAAAACAAAGAGAAAAAAGACATCTGTTATTTGAAATTTCAGCAGTGTACTTTGGGGGAAATTCAACTTATGTAGAATGACTAAATACCGAAGTTACTGTGAATTTAAATTCTGCATATGCGCATTTCGACAACTTATGTCTCATCAGTGCAGATAAAATCTAAACGTTTGGAAGACCATCAACTCAAAAATATTTAAAACTGATAGAGAACAAATAACCAATAAGTTTAATATCAAATTTCTCATGTCGAGGACAAGCAAATTGATTTTTGCAAACAAAATTATTTTAATGTAGCAGTAATGGTTTCATTTAACAGTAAAAAGAATTGCTCTTCTAAAAATTGCCTTGTTTGGTAGTTATATTGTCTGCAAAAGAGTAAGGTTTACCACACCTTACACGTAGCAGCACATAAGGTTCAAAGTTCATGCATTTTTAACCATTTTTGCATTTTTGGGGTGAAACATTTTGATAAACAAGAAAATAAGAAATCAAAAATGTTTAATATTTTTTTTCAGAATATTGCATCCGTGATACGAGAAAAAGTTCAACTGTTCCAACATGTCTTTGCTTATATATTTGAGATATGCTTGGAGATATATTTGTTTTGAATTTTAAAGCACACAGGAATTCGTCGTGCGTTTCTTTTGATGTTCAGTATTTTTTTTGTTAGATTGTTTTATAGAATTCGAGCAAGTGGAAAGATATGATATAAATGTATATAGGACGTATACATTCTTTTTCTTATATTTATCAACATCTACTTCCTTTTCAATATTCTCAAAATGTCTTTATATACTGAAATAATTGCTTTTTATGACATAAATAGAGACAGATATGCAAGACTACGGAGTATTATTAGATTTTTCATCACTTTGGTTTGCTTGGTTCGATATGAAGTTCCTTTCTTACGCTAAATTAAAAAATGAATGAAGGCAAAGTATTTTGCATCCTGTCATACTAAAATAACAATTATTTTAAAGAAAATACATTTAATTCTAGTGTAAGCCATACATGTGCACACCGTGCTGGCCAACACTACAGTATACGTGTAATATGTTTATATCTTTTTTAATCAGAAAAAATTGTATAGCCTCATATTAAGGTTTATCTTGAAGGTCCATTTAGTGTTCATTTTTAACATCTTTCTGATTTGGGTTTTCTAAACATTGTAAATTGGGATAACAACAAAATTATCGAGAAGAGTTGTCAAAAGCCGAAGGTAATGAGACAAAAAGACAAATCAGGTGGAAACCATCGGCAAAATTGTCGAACGCAATGGTCCTACCTTGGTACAGGCATTTCAAAAGAAATTGTAGGTTAAGGCTAGCCACCCCCCTTTCCATTGCTAATTTTATCTCTACACACTAAAAACTCATTAGTTATCGGATCGACCAGCAGTATAACTTTCGTAATACAACTTTGGTATTTTGTTATTTTACTACCATTTTTTTCTATTGTAAGTACCTAAGGGTACAGCCCACTCAGTTGTCCTGCACTTCTCTTTTATGATTAATAGTTATATATGTCAATTAACACTTTTCTAGGCGATTTTTTTAATTTGATTATCCAGCAATCTCTGGAGATCTCACTCTTAATTCTGAATTTCGTCTTCGCTTAAAAAACGACATGCATTCTGAATGGCATTAATTGCGCAATGGTAACCTCAAACCAATATATGCCGCGTTTGCTGTATGCAAGGTATCACATGCTTATCTTCCGAAGCACCTAATGTCACTCTGTTTTTAGAGTTCACATTGCTAGTGCTTTTGCTCTGAGTGTAACTGATGCATTTATGATTTGTGTGTTTTGTTGATATGTAATGTCTTTCATACTTCCGTCTTTTGGTGTTCTCGGTTTGCCTTGTCACTGGACTTTGATTTAAGTATTATTGTACTTTGTTCCTTCGGTATTTTACTGTCGTTGTTCCGAATGAAAAGATATCCATGAACTTTCTCCTCTAAAAAGTATCTCCCGGATTAAAAGCTTTGTCCATAACCGCGCTTGGATTGACGAGACACAACAGTTAATATTATTATTTATTGTTTTACAGTTGAAACCATCAATTTGTTTGTAGAACTTCAATAAATTTCAAAATATAAATTACAGCATAAAGTTAATTTAATCAAATGTAATGTATATATAAATGATATATTACAAAATCATACTCACAAATCATACACAGTTTTCAATACCAAAGGAACCACAGATAATCCACACTTAACACTACCATCTATCCGTGAACATTCCAACTAAGCCTAGAATCACTTGTTAATTCAATATATCATCGACTTCTCTCTAAATTAATTCGGTATTGTTTTCCAAAATAAATCGAATCAAGGTTGATGAACTTATCAGAAACTGATACCTTTTTTTTCTTTCTTTGAATCGCTAGCACCATTAATATTCATCATACGAAATAACTTGAACACAGTATCAATAATAAATGGCTTTGATCGCTATCATCTTTTTTTCTAGTTTTTCCACATCTCCATCAGGAACAGGCAAGGGTTATTTTTAGTTAAAACCTAATTGGAACATTCTGTTTTGCTTACCTGCTGTAATGATCATATGAATTACATCACTTAAAATTCTGTTGAAGCACTTTCATTACTACACTTATAGAATGCCTTTATTAAAAATGGTTTAACTTGTTCATTACAACAAAACATGTATGTGTTTAAAGTTAAAAATTCTTAAAATATTTGTAACTTTTGGTCCAAAAATCATATTAATATCCAATTGTTTTTCTTGTTGAGACACCGATTGATAAGAGGGGGAATATAAATCCAATTGTTCCGGGTTAAGGGTTAGGGTAAGTGACGATTTTGTGAACTTTCCCTTTCTTAGAAGCAACATACTAGCGTATGGAGTGTACATTTCACAGTTGATTCGATACTGTCGAGCATGTAATTTGTACAGTGATTTTTTGAACAGAGCAAAAACACTGCCCCAAAAAAGGTTCTTATTCGGAAATTTGTTCAGCTTATGTTAATTTCATCCAAAAAGAAATCATATGGCCGTCACCATAACATAATTGAAAGATATGACGTGTCAGTGTCCCAAATGAAAGCGGACATATTCAGCTAGATTCACGTCTCCCCGGATTTGACTATGCCGACTCTGACTTTTTCCTGGATTGACTCACTTACATTTTGATGAGTGCTGTTAATAGAGCAGGACATGCTTACCCTTCCGGACCACCTGATGTCGCTCTCAGTTTTTAATTGAGTTCACACTGTTAGTGCTTACGTTTATTGTGTTGTCTCGTATATCATTTTAGTTGTTTCCTCTTTAGTGATGTTTGTGGTACCGATTTGTCTTTGTTAATGCAGAGTACTAAAGTTACTTCTAAAACATTTCAAAATTTTATATGGTACTGTTTTAGGGTTAGAGAAGTAATCCGTAGTATGGATATTTATTGGTTATGTCTAAGGGTTATAATATGACAATAACCAATATAAGCTACCAACCAGATCCTTCAAAAACATATTTGCCTTACTCTCAGTTTGACGGATGCTGTTAACAGAGCAGGACATACTTGTAGACCCTTCCGAAGCACCTGATGTTACTCTCAGTTTCATGAGAGTTCACACTGTGAGTGCCTTGGTCTTGAATGTTGTGTTTTCTATTTCTGTGCTTTGTAGCTGTCTAACGTCATTGTTTTCTGAGTTCCCGTTTTTGCCATGTCTTTGGACTTCGATTTTTGTAAATACTACTTCTTTGTTCTTTCAGTATTCTACTACCGTTGTTCCAATGATTGCTCTGACGTAATTTGGTCTGATCTAGAACACATCTGTAACTGCCCTAGAGTTGATCAAACAATTCTTAAAGCAGCTTTGCCCGGGATCTGTCCCAAAAACAAGTCATTGATTTTAATTGCTTTAATGGCAGTCGTTGTGCGGAATTCGTATCGATATAAATTCTAAAGAATCAAGAACTGTTCGTAAGGAATTGTTCTGAAAACAGTTATTGTCAAGAACGGCATTCGATATATGATGGTCAAAAATGAAGCTTTTAAATCCATAACTCAGTTATTATGATCACAATTCGTATAGTTTATTCCAGAAAAATATGCCAAACATGTTATCCTGAAATGTCAACTCATTTTGACAAACTAGCATTAATTTGTTTGATTTCAATAATTGTTGTGAACCATGCAATACTTTTTTATAATGCGTCGCATTGTGGGTTTATATGGTTCATATTTTAAGTGTTGCTATAAATAGTTTAACATTAATCAAATATATTACATCCTAGTTACATCCAAACTAGTGGGTCTCTTATCATATTCGAGGGACGTATGTAAGAGACCCATTGTAACATAGGAGTTATTAATAAAATGTCTCAATTAATGAAGTTAACCAGAATGATGTAGTTGAATATGCCATGAATATTAATTATCACTTATCATTAGAACTGTATGAAAATTATGGACTTAGTTTTATTTTGTTTTTTGTACAGTTTTATTGCCACAACTTGCAAAATTCAGTGATAAAAGATAACTATCCTATGTAAATAACGTTACATATCAACGACGAGATTGAACAAAACACTTGTCCCCGACTCCAGTGTATCCTTTTCGCCAAATGAAAGGAAATCATAGAGGCATCAGTTGTCCTCGTTTTCATGTTTAAATGTTTAGACCATCAAGCGCCTGAATCGCTTGTCCCATGTTTTAGCAATCACACGAAAGGGGACGTTTGCTTTCTGTTCCGGAGTTCTTGATAACATTCCTGTTCTTAGTTCCCGAGCTTAGTTCCCATGACTGGTGCTGTATTTTTAGGATTTAGATGCAATAATCAAGTAATACTTTTGCTCAGATGTGTAATAACGATTTTCTGTTTAGATCTACAATAACCGATATAAATACGAATTAAACTTCTTTGTCAAAATGATTTTCTATCATGTACCACACTATTTTGTTAAGATATGAAAAATGTAAAAAAAAATACATTAAAAAAGTTCAATATTAAATGATTAACTTTGCTTAGACGGGATGGCCACCTTTGATATATATAAATCCTGTATGCCTTCATAATAATCTGACAATCAATTAAGCGGCAATCGTAGATGTTTCATGGGTAGCAACAACATATGTGATCATTCTTGCTTTACAGATGATAGATAGTTAATGCCGTTTAGGCACAATACGCCGGACTGGTTATGCAAGCCCTGTAAAGCTACTTATATGTTCACGAACATATTCATCGTTCTGATTACAAGAGCGCAATTATTTGCAATGCTATTTCCATAGAGGGGGAATCCCAAGTTTTGACAAAATTCTAGAAATAGTTGCAACAAAATTTCAGCCACATGGTCCTACATATGACTAATCCATATTAAGATCTTCCAAATTTATGAATAAAAAATAGGGGTTCATGCAGCTCATCTTTTAGTAAATCCTGGATAAAAAACGATACGTGATAAATGACATTGATAAAATTATAAAAATAATTAAACTATAACTAATCCGAGATTCTGATTATCGCAAAATATTCAACAAATGATCGAATAACGCAGTAATTCATGAATGCGCGCAGCGCATGAATGAATTACAGCGTTTTCGATCATGAGTTGAATATTTTCAATTATCAGAATCTATGATTAGGTACAGTTTTTATTATTTAGATCTTATTCTGTAGTTTTTAGTGGTTTATTTTAAGGCTCATTGCATGAACTACGTTTTCGATGTTAATCTGCTTAGATATTTTTAACAACGACGTTGACAACGTTTATTGTGACGTCACTTCCTAGAGTGAAATTATGGGAAATAATTTCAGTTAATTATCACTTTTATTTCACTGAGAAATATAGAATCCACAACTCCATCGAGTGAGAAACGACATTTCTACACTAGAGAGAGTTAAATTTTCAAATTTTTAAACGCGAGGACTGCCGAGCGTTTAAAATATTAGAAAATTTAACTATCGAGAGTGTAGAAATGTCGTTTCTCACGAGATACGGTTGTGGATTTTATTTCTCTAATGATTTCAAGGATATTTTGAACAAGAAATTGACCCCCTTTTTCCGACAATCTGAAATAAATGTGTTCTTTGAGCGTGACGTCATCAGGCATGGTCGCCTTTTTTCATGGCGTCACAATGGTCAATTCGGAAAACGGCAAACATATTTGACGTCATAATTGAATTTCAGCCAATCACTTGCCGAGAACAACATTCTCTCTAGAGAGGAGAAACGATTTCTGCCACTGTTCAGGAAACGTGAAAACAGCATAGAAATTAGAGAAATTTCAATTTTTGACCGCAATCTATATAATAACGTTGGATATTAAAGAAAATGGAGATACAATTACAGATGTCCAATACGAAAACGGAACCAATAAAAAACATGGATGAGATCAAGTACACCGGTAGAGTAAGCATCTCCTGCTTCTTATAATACACCCCTAGTGTTGAATATGGTAATGCCTCTGCTAGTGGTCTGTTAGTCCCCAAGAGTATTCACCAACCCAATAGTAAGTACTTCGATGCTGACCAAAAGAACCGATTTTATTTAAAACTTGCACACCAGTAGGCTGAGTTCTCATTGAACAGTTTAGGTAAGAAAAGCTCGCATATAATTGGGTTAGTCCGGTTGGATAATGTTTACCCCGGTCGAGAAAAATGTAAACAAATTTCTTGTTTTAAGTGACATTGGATAACGTTTTGTCCGGGTTCAGGATAATGTTTACGTGCCATTTACCTGTACCTAAATATTACTAGCGTAATAGTAAGTTTTGTTGAAAACTAAGGGGTATCTCCCTCATACAAAGCTCTGTCCTTAGCTGATTTAGTTTCCATTTAGATCCTATCGGTTATTTTCTCTCTATAAGTTTTTAAACATCTTTGACTTTATGGTCTTCCAATTGTAAAGATTTTATCTGCACTGAACAGACATAAATTGTCGAAATGGCAATGTGCAGAAACTAAATTTGCAGTAAGTTCGATATTTAGTAATTAGTTTTTCCTGTAGGAAAGTCAAATCCAGAGGACGAAACGAGGAAAGATCTGTTGTCATACCTGCCCACAAGATCGTGATATCGAATGTTAAACTTCTGGAAAAACAGGAACTGATTTTTATCCTTCTCTCGTGCAGCATTTTAATTCTGAAAGCTGATAAGAAAATAGCCTCTTATCAAGTTCTTATTTAACAGTTTCATATGAATATTTTATATTCTGCATTTTAATTTAAGTACAAGTTCATTTGGTAAATAATTAACTGACAATCCTTCAATTCATTATACTAATCAAATAGAAATTATCCAGCTGAAGGGACTTTGAGTTTAACTTTGACATAACAGGAAAATTTTACCTTGCGTGTAATAGAATTTACTGTTTTTATCAAAATTCTGCCACTTAAAAATACTTATGGCTTCATTAGGTGTACGGCAATCGGTAAATGTCCTTGGTACTGGATTTGGCTTCCTATTTCGATATTTTTGGAAATGAGTACTTCTTTTTGGACTACGTTTGAATTATGGCTTTCCATATTGTTTGATTCTAATGCTGCTGATGAGAGATTACTCCTTGAAACACGTGTACAGCATAGCGAAATTAACTGTTTTTCATGCAACTTTGGAATTTTTGTATTTTGACGTCACAATAAAATAGTCAGGCGATTTGGATAGGGTTAGATTTTAAAGCTTAATAATCTCTCCATTTTAGAATGCTGGTAATAACAAAATTACCCAACAGAGTTGACAAGAGCCGAAGTCCATAACACAAAAAGACAAATCGGGTAGAAACTACCGGAAAAATTGTCGACCGCAATAATCCTGACTTGGTACAGGCATTTCAAAAGAAATGATGGGTTCAACCGGTTTTATGGCATGCCAAACCTCCCCTTCCATTGTGGTAGTGTCCGATAGCAACCTACCAGCAATTGCTATTAAAAGGTCGTAGACAATTCAAAGAAATGATCATCACAGTACTATGTAAAAAGGAATCTTGAATCGGAGTTAGGACCGACACTCAAATTTTTCCACTAGGGACTGATATCTGTTAGAGAATTTTTCTAATGATCGTATGAGATGGAATTGTTTTGAAGCCTTGATTAATAAGGCGGTCACGGAGATAACTATGCCTAATGAGAAAGCAGGAGAAGCTGGAATATTAATGTCCATGTTATGGAAATTGATAATTTTGAAATTAAAACCGTCCCTTTTGTCGTAAATTTTAATACTGAGATGACCATTATCGTCAAATTCTGGATGTAAGTCCAAAAAGATGTAGATTTAATGGTTTCTGTCGATTCCTTTATTTCTAGTTCTGGCTGATATATTAATGGGATCCATTTAGCAAAAGATGCGTTACTGATGGCAAGTATATATATTTAAGCTAGATTTCTTTTATTTTATGATCTTTTACGAGTTCCTGGACAAATCCAGTCTCGTAAGAATATAAAAAAAAACAGTCTGCGATAAGAGGAGCACAATTAATGGTCATTTGTATGGCAACTTGCTGTTAATAAATAGCACCTCCAAAGGTGACAAATATATTATCAATGAGAAAATTAAGCATACTTAACACCTGTTTTTCATCGTAGCATACTTTTCTTTTTAAATTTGTTTTTGAAAAAATATGGATTTATAACCTAACACATTTGTTTTGGAATCGCCGAAGGCTTTTTGAACGATACCTTTGATTTAGGATTGTAGGGAGATAACTTTGAATATTTATAAATTGTTTCCCTTTCCAATTATGATTATTTGAAAAGCATCCAATATACATGTCTTCACAGTCGCCACTTGAGATATTTGGTTGAAAATGAAAGTTGTTTTATAGTTAAAGTTATTGTACAATTCAGTGCAATTCATCGAACAGAATTTTGAATCCCAGTTTTGCAATATTTTAATGACTTCGTAGATATGACAGTTGAAATATCGTCGAATCATCAGATCATCAGACATATAGGTGTTCTACTAAATAATCATAAAAATCAATTGATAAATAAAAATTGTATTCATCAATCATTCTGATGTGTTTTCTGAAAAGACATTCCACTGAAAGCATTGAATTACCTTTTGAATGTCAATGAATTTTTAAACAGCTTTGTAAAATAAACCCGTTGAGAAAACGTTAAAAGGTGTCATACTTATTGCTCACAGCCGTCACATCACAATCATCTCTCTATACTAAAATCATCCACTATCTGTAGTTTACAAACGTGCTATCGACTTCTCTCTAAATTAATTTCTGTATTGTTTTATGAGATAAACCAAAACAAAATTAGTGAATTTATCAGAGAAGTTGATATTTCTATCTTGCTTTGAATCATTGACCTTCCATTAATATTCATTAAGTAGTAATCAGTTAACAAGAAAGAATGGCAAGGATTATTTTCTTCTCAGTTTTTTTTTCGTCGGATGCCTATCAATGTGAACTATCAGACAAGAAGTATTCAGGATAAACCCTAATGAAATCTTCCATTTACAGCATTGCTTCGTTATCTCGCTCTTTAACTGATATTTGTTAAGATATTATTATTTTGCTTTTATTTTGATTTTCTGTACATAAAACAATATCCATATTTAGTTCAAGGTGAAAATAGGACTCTTATAATCTTACTGTATATAGAAGGGGATGTCTCCGAAATGCTGTAATTTTAAATGGATAACATATTTTAAGGACAACTGTTTTAACTGAAATTATAAGACCTATGAGGACTAAATGTGCACCATTTTTTATCCGACAATTTTTATTTTCAAATAACAATTAGTTCAGAAAAAGGAAATCAAAGTAGTCAATAACTTTAATTTCTGTTTCCTGTATGTAGACAATATTCTGTCAATTTAAGGATAAAATTCATCTTATATATCCAATTGAAATCGATATAACACTCAAATTTTAGTATAATTGAATCTCTTATCGAAACTTTCTAATATTGAACGTGCCATTTTTGAGCTGTAATATTTCTGGTTTGTAGCGTCTGCATTTCTCATCATATTTGCAACATAAATTCTAGTACTGGTATAATATGTGCAGCAATTTGGCTACAAAGGGCAATTATTGCCTCGAAATCTGTAACTGAAGAAGTCGTTACCATAAACTGTTTGTTACAATGTTTCTATTTCGCAAATTAAAACAACCATTTCTAAGGATATTCAGATTTCATTACTGAACTGACAAACACCTACTGCAACTTCACAACACACTTTTTATTGGCAGTGGGATGTCTGCTAACCGTAGAGCAGTCTATGCTTATTCTGATTGTACCTTAAATTTGTTTGTCTTTTAAATTTGTTACTTTCTCTTTCTTTTTTAAACTTTGTTTTAATTTTGTTAATCGTGTAGTCCTCTACAGTAACAGCATTTTTTTTAAATCAAGAATTTTCTTCTTATACCTTTATACTCCTGTTCTTGCTCAACGTATTTAACACTGTATCGTAATTAGTTTCTTTCATAGTTTATTTTTGCAAACAGATGTCGTTATCACTACATAACGTGTAAAGAAAGAAGTTTTGCCGTTTTCGTGTACTTACTTTTCAACGTGTACACCACCGTTTAAAGGATTGGATATTACCCAAATGTTATGGATTCAGACGAATTGTCGACTTCCCTTCTACGATAATTATGATAAACTATTCTTCGTTTAATCGCATTGGAAACCGATAAACCTCTGAGCATTCTGAGACACTGGAATATTATTCATTAACTGACATACCGAGAGACATTACCGTAACTAATATAAAGAGATAAATTGCTCTCATTTGTTCAAAATAAGTTTGGTCTACACGGAACAATTTGTATCATAGGTAATCAAGTTAAAAAAAGAAGTATTTATAGACCGAAGACTCGAGGATTGTATACCGACATTAACAACAGCCAGACAGTCAAACAAAAGATGTCGTCCTTATTTTTCCAGAATGTAAAGCCAATTCTACAAGAAAAACGATTGAATGTCTAGTTTTGACTTTTCCATCTTATTGTTTCAAAATGCACATTTTTAAGAGAATTGATTGATTAACAATAAGTTTAGAAAATTTCGTTGATGTACTACCCATAATGTCAAACTTTGATTGATCGATATGTTCGTTCACACACTTTACTAAAATATACACAAAGTTGATGTGAAATTTTCAATACAGGTCATTCATGTCCCCCTTGAATATTCGTACTAAAAATAACAATCAAGACCTGCCACACATATATTGGGTACCAAAATTACATAGAAAATACATAGAAAGATACATCGCAGGATCTTCACCTTGCTAAACTGCAATACTGAATTATCTATTGAACTATCTGCAGTCACGTCACTCGATGATTTTAACTTCCCAATTGTAAACTTTCCCTTTCTGAGCAGCAATATACCTACCTCTCCAGCATCTGGAGTGTACATTTCACATTTGATTCGTTACTGTCGAGTTTATACAGTGACTTTTTGAATAGAGCATAAAAACTGTCCCAAGAGCAGCTGAGTCGGGGATTTGTACAGCCCTTGTTACTTTCGTCCCTTCAGAAACTCTCTGAGTCGGGGATTTGTACAGCCCTTGTTACTTTCGTCCCTTCAGAAACTCTATGGCCGTCATCATGACATTATTGACAGAAATGACGTGTCTGTGTCTGTGTCCCAAATCAAAACGGACATTTTCAGCTAGATTTCACGTCTTCACGGATTTGACATAACCGGTTTTGACTCAACCCTGGATTGACTCACTGATAGTTTGACGAGTCGGCGTAGTGGAGCAGGACATGTTTACCCTTCCAGTGCACCTGATGTCACTCCGGGTTTAATGGGAGTTCAAACTATGGCTGCTTTAATTTTTAATGTCGTGTTTTAATACCCGTGCCTTGTGGCTGTCGCACGTCCTTGCTTTGTCTTTTCTCTGTTGCCGTTTTTGCCATGTCTTTGGACTTTGATTTTTGTGATAATCACTTCCCTTGCTTCTTCGGTATTCTACTGTCGTTATCAAAGAACTCTCCATTTCTGAAGTGACATAAGTGTGGATACCTAAAAATTAGAAGGATTTATTGGAAGATCCTTAAATCCCATTCATTTTCTAAATTTCCACACTGTAAATCACGCTTCCTCATGACAAACTAAAATCACTAATCAAAGGTTTCATTCAAAAAGCCTTTGCCGATTAAAAAAATGTTGTGTAATGTTATAATTCCACATTTTTTTTTCAAAACAAAGGAGGGGTTGCTATCAGGCAGTTTTTCGGCCCATTAATATCTGACTAACATTTGACTTTTTGAACTGCCCTACATAAATCTAAATTAAAATTTCTACTGATGTTTGAGTTTAAATTTGTAAACAGACAATTAAATATTAATATTTATTTAAAATGAGAAAAAAAAATCAATAGAATTTTCTTTGAAATTCATGATATATGGACCGATTTTTGCAAGTTACAAATCACTGAAGTGAAATATTTTTCAAGAACGATAGCTAACCCCATAATTACGTCTAAGAAAAGTTGCCTTAGTTAAAGAAGAAATCATTTAAGTGTGTGGGCACAATACAGATTAGGACACAGTACAAGTGTGAACACAACACAAGTATGGACACATATAATCATCAAGAAATAAACATAATGTAATACTCATATGTGTGAAAATATATTCCACAATATGGAATGACAATACAACGCTTTAGACAAAATTTCAAGTTGGTATCATTTACCTTTGCAGAGAAAAGCTTGACGAAAAATCAAGAATCACCAAGATTGATATACGACCTTTTGACTTGAACCGATCAATCTTCATGCCAAATACAAACGCCCGTTTCAAAAGACAAAAAAGATATACATGTCAAGACTTTGTCATGCAGAAAGCAGTAATCTGACATTGGGAACAAAATTCAATGTCAAGGTGTCGCGAACCATGGTACATGGCCCATGCCCTCGAAGAGATATACCTTCATATAAATATCAAAAGAATACCTCAAAAGATGGAAAAAGTAATAGCCTGGACACGTTTTATCATTAAGAAAGCAATAATTTGACATTGACGACAAAGGTCAAATTATTGCTTTCTTAATGATAAGACGTGTTCTGGAACCCATTAGCCTGTACCGAGTCAGGACCATTTCGGTTGACAAATAGTCGGTAGTTTTGCTCCTGCTTTGTCCTTTTGCCTTTTGGGCTTTGGCTCTTGACAATACTGTTCGGAAATTTTGTTATTATCCCCGTGAGTGAACAGAAATCGCCTTATTTGCCTTATATTACTTTTTGTTGCTATTGAAACGACACAGCATCATTTGAACATACTAATATAAAATTATTTTGTTACATTTTACCAACAGGAGGTTTGAGGTTTGAAAGTCATTTAGAATTTAGCTTCAGCACGTTAGCAATTTCAAAAAAGCTCCAACTGCACTGAAAATCGAAATAAAAATGAAATTGTGTGGATAAACATTTTTTAAGTTGTTGTTCAGAGATTATGTTGAAGAATTTCATAGTACATAGCTATTTTTATCATTGTCTTTTCTTATTTATGTACATTGTACACTTACAAATTATTTCTTTGCATTTGACGACGGTTTTTACACAGTGTACATATACAAGACGCCCATTGGCATAGAACAATGTTTTATTTTCGTAATTGTAATGAGTTATGGTCACAGTGTCTTCAGTTACTAACCACTTACAGTAAATGGGGTACAATTGCGAAAAAAATCTTCAAAGTAATTCGATGAAGCAAAAATCATTTTGTCACAGTGATGTTATTTTTCTTCAATACTGACGAGGATCTGAGATGCATACATATACAAGGACAAAGAAGTGTGAGAGACTTCTGAAGAAGTTTATTCAAATGTAGGTCGATCGAGGAGATTCTGAAGCTTTCGAACTGACATTATTTTACCAGAATGTTGACCTGCTTTAATTATTTGATACTGTACATATTTATCAAATTAGACTCCTTGTGCTTAGCTTTCTTTTACTATAAGTCAAAAGATTGTTATTTAATTGTAGAGTAGTGTCTCTTGACCCAACCAATGATCATATCCATATTTGGTCTTTTTGTCAACACTCTTTTCTCAACTGGGAACCAATTCAAAGGGACCGAAATGGGTGTTTTCATAAATGAAGTAGACTATTAATCGTCCCATTTCTTGGTTTTACCATCTCTGTGCTCCATATCCTTTCATTGTTTACGAAATTTCAAATTTTGATTGGGTTTTTTGTTTTGTATGAATTCAGCATTATCAATCTTCAGTATGTATTGAATATATTTACTACATATACTATTCTTGAAATAGATGGACCAAACAAAGATTCAAAATTTCATAATGCTTTCCTATTTTGTTATACGATTTAGCTGCACTCCCAGTAATCAGATTTTGATACTGCTTACCACAGCTGTAGATGAGCAAAAGGATTGAAATTTTTCCTCCGGCGAATTATTTTAATTTTTTTACGTTCTGGAACCAAGTTATGGGCATATAGTTTTGCCCTTTTCCGTCTTTCGGTAACAGTTTCTTTGACTTCTTTAATGGCCCCATGAGATATTTACTTGTTATTTGGTTTGTGAGTTCACCTGATTAAAGATCTAGTTCAAGGCTGTCATTCGGTTACGCCGATAAAAATGATCGTGAGGGATTTGTAACGGCGGTTAAGGCTTGAGACCGGATCGTGAGGGATTTGGTGACACCATCGTGAGGGATTAAATTGAAAATTATTTTGAAAAAAACTTGATATTTAGAAAAATTAGAGAACTTTCTTGGAAAAAGAAATGTGTCTGTCAAAATGATTATCTTTAGACTATCGCTTAAGACAAATAATTATTTAAAAGATACAACATGCTGCTCAGAATTACAAGAGGCGATGTTGAACCCTACTGACTTTTTGAGAATTCGTAGCACAATTTTTGCTTTTTTTGGAAAAATACCTTACCTCGCTGTTCAAATTTCTGCTACAACGTATATTCTTTTTATAATGCTTACTAATGATGGGTTTGCTTTTTGTACTAGGTAAACGATAAATACAAAAAATATGATTTTGTGCATTTTCATCCAAAAATGATCGTGAGGGATAAGGTGACGAAAAATATGATCGGGAAGGATTAAGCTTAACCATGATTGTAAGAAAAGAAATGTTTATTCTGTCCTATTCATTTTTGTATATGTGCTTGTCTTTATTTTTCTGTACTGTGCCGTGCTCATATTATGTCTTTGTTTTTCCAATGTTGCCATTATCCTTGGATTATTCGTTTGAGACTGACGGTTCGGTTCTCACTGACTATATTCAGCAATATTACGATGATATCAAAAAGCGCATTAAACAATGGTAAGATGCTTATTTTACGTATTTTCTAAAGAGCAGTAGTGTTTATTATTGCATTATTCTTGTTACGGCGTGAAGCATATGAATATGTATATTCACTATTGAATCAAATTGTCGGATTCCTTTATTCATGTCGTTTTCGTCTATGGTCTCAAAAAAGATTTAAACTTAATGTTTCCAATTAATTCAAATGAAATTCGATTGACCTAGAATACCTGAAAAGCTCTAAAAGGGACCACATAACACACTTTTAACTGAGAGAAAATGTTTATCAGTATTTCATTGAAATTTGTTTTATGAGCGTGATTCATGTATGCTCTACACACATTTCAGTTATGGTGTAACTGTGCTTGAGAGAATTTCTCATATGAATGCACCAGCATATCTTAAATTTTTTGACATTTTTTTTTATCTTTTTAATGCCAAATTAGTTTTCTTACCACCTCTTTGTTGTGCCCACATCTCATGACTTTATTATGCCAAGTTTCTTAATTTTGACTCGATGAGTGCCCTGTGTTTGTTTAAGTGTTTTGATTATCTTCTGATATACTTTTGTCGGGCAACGGATAACAGCGATTGTACACTTTGCCAGTTAATTTTATGTTTGTTGACAACACCACATTCATGAATGATAAGCATAACTGTAGCGTTGCTCCACAATTAGCAATGAGTTCCACTCAAGCGGTGCTAGTAGCCGTCTTGAACTTACTACGAAATGTATCAGGTATGAGCAAAGCTCAATGTTGAAGGCCTTATGGTTATTTCAAATTGAAGAACAACAATAAAAGCTTTGTTCGATTGCTTTATAATAACATGTATTTGTAGAGGTCTGTCTCATATGCATTCACTCAATATCCCTTCATTTCTTATTTTAGGTTTTAAGGCACACCAACCTTCCTTGGATAGAAAATAACACACAAAATCAACATTTAAATCTAAATATCGTATTTTTATTAGGCTTAAACACTGAAAAAATGCAAGCATGANTTTTTTTTTTCTTTTTAATTAAATTCTTTTTGCTTGCCTTGTTTGTTACATTTGGATTGGTATATATATAAAGACCTAACTTATTATATATATTTGTGGTGTGATTATTTTTATTTGTTTTAATGTTCTCAAACATTTTCTCTTATTTGAAACATCCGATTTAGTTTCTGGTGCCTGTTACGCTTTTTATTCCAATATAAGATGCTTGTTCGAACGTCATTATTATTTGCTCTACAGAGTTTTAAAATTCATCATATATTAATACATTCACACCGACAAACTTATTATAATCTTGGCAAGCGGCTTATACTCCCTCACGATCATAAAAAGGTGTAACGTAATCCCTCACGATCTGAAATTTTACTTTTTTAGGAATATTCTTTTTATGCCCCCGTGAAACGAAGTTTCGGGGGCATATAGTTTTTGGTCTGTCTGTCTGTTTGTCTGTTTGTCCACAAAAAACTTCAACATTGGGTATATCTTTTGAATGGTAAATGATAGGGCTCTCATATTTTGCATGTGTATTCCTTGTGGCAAGACCTTTCAAACGATACCAAAATTTTGGACCTCGTGCCTTGACCTTGACATGTGATGGACTTTTTGAAAAAAAATAATAAACTTTAACATTGGGTATATCTTTTGAATGGTAAGTGATATGGCTTTCATATTTTGCATGTGCATTCCTTGTGGCAAGACCTTTTAATTGGTATCAGAATAGTTGACCTTGTGACCTTGACCTTGGCCTGTGAACAACTGCATAAAAACTTTTACATTGAGCATATCTTTTGAATGGTAAGTGATAGGGCTTTCATAGTTTGCATGTGTATTCCTTGTGGAGAGACCTTTCAGTTGGTACCAGAATATTTGACCTCGTGACTTTGACCTGTGACTGTCTGGTAAAATTCACCAAAGAATGAAATTATACTTTGTTTTATTTTATATATATATAGAAATTAAACTCATTTATGATGAAAAAATTTTAAAAAATAGCAGTTACTTGTCGTTTTAGACTGACGAGATTTGTTGTACACGAAAATTAGGTGAAGTGCCGTGCACCGGCGTATAACAAAATATCAGTAAATGGACCATATCTGAGTTCTGGTATTTAGATTCACCAGTTGTTGCTTGTCCGCCCTGCGTCACAAACATAATGTCCGCCCCATCTGACCAAGAATGCACTTCAAAAACATAATATCGTCACGTTTTAGGCTCTATGACACCACAATTTCTATACCGTAATGTGTTGAAAAGTGATCAACTATTTATGGACGACTTCATGTATCCAATGCTTATTTCGGCAACTCATTTGTTTTCTAGAGGTGAACACATTGCTTTCAGGTATAAATGGGGGGAAATTAAGAAAATTCGGGCCCTTAAATTGGCCATTTTAAAGTTAGGAAAATCGCGATAGGCATTTTGAAAGGTGGGAAATATGGTAAAAAAATGTATTATGATACGCAAACCTTCTTGCAGTCAGGATTTAGTGGTAAAATTTATGATTATATATTTTTTCTATTGGACTAAGAACTAGCATTCGTATATACGCTCTGTATTTGGAATAATCAAATTGTAGCGAAAAAAATATGTTTTGGACACGGGCATTTTTATCCCCGCACTTTCGAATGAAAGTTCGGGGATGTTGTCGTTGGCCTCGTCCGTCCGTCACACATCCTTGCGACGCGAACTCCTCCTACATTTTTGGATTTAGGGTTTTAATTTTGTTGTAGAACTGTTGCATATATGCTGTAGATGCGCAATAAGCTTTCGGATTTTTGATATCTATCTTGATGCAAACAAGAGGCCCCAAGATGTCGATTTGACAAAGACCACAAAATGTGGATTGTGACACATATGGCATGCGACGCAAACTCATCCTACATTTTTGGATTTATGGATTTAATTTTGTTGCAGAATTGTTGCATATAGTCTATAGATGCGCAATAAGCTTTCAGAATTTTGATTCCGGTTCCAACTTTGGTAAATTTCCTGAAAATGTCAAAGACTGATATTTTTGGACATTTTGGCATAAAATCTTATATTTTGGCAAGTATTTGAAAACAAATAAAAAATCTGAAATCTTAGAAATCGAAAATGTGATTCCAATTTTGGTAAATATCCTGAAAGTGTCAAAGACCACTTATTTTTTGGAATTCTACCTAGCAACCATACTTTAAGCATTTGTTTTGATAAGGTTAATCATTTTCACCGATTGATTTTCAAAAATAGTTGATTCCAATTTTGGTAAATTTCCTGAAAGTATCAAAGACCACATATTTTTTGGAATTCTACCTAGCAACCATGGTGTTAGGGTTTGTTTCCATTAGGGCAATTATTTTCACCAATTGAATTTGAAAAATATTTGATTCCAATTTTGGTAAATTTCCTGAAAGTGTCAAAGACCACATATTTTTTGGTATTCTACCTAGCAACCAAACTGTTAGCATTTGTTTTGATAGGGTCAATCATTTTCACCAATTTGATTTCCAAAATAATTGATTCCAAATTTGGTAAATTTCCTGAAATTGTCAAAGACCACTAATTTTTGGAATTCTACATTGAAACCATAGTTAAAATATTTGTTAGTATTAGAAGAAACATTTCAACAATTTGATTTCAAAAATATATGATTCCAAGTTTGGTAAAATTCCTGGAAGTCTCAAAGACTACTTATTTTTTGGAATTCTGCCTAACAACCATATATTCTTTTATTCCTTATGGTAAAAATAGTGATTGTCAATAGTTTAAAAAATGTTAAGAAAATTTTAAGGGTCTATAGCTGTTTTCTGTGTCAAACAGGGGGTGCGGGGATCACTGTCGTTTCCGACAGTCATTACTCTTGTTTTTTATTTTATCATTCTAAAAAAGCAAATTTTGGTTGACATTTCATCTCATCTCTCTCGCCAATGAGGATGAACACGAAATCTTCAAAGAATTTACAGTATGAAACTATTCGCAAGCACCTCACCTAGCACTAGCATAGGGTTCTATGACGTAACTCTATTGTTAACGTCACTGTATGTCTACGAAGGGTGGGAAAAACAACCTTGGCACAGAACGTATTTTATTCGAATTTTAAAAGGGGATACAAATACTTCTTTTCTATCCACAACCTCAGTAAAGTAAATGTTTGCCACAATAGACCTCTGATCAATGTGCTGCGTTCGTTTCATGGTGTGCTCTGCATAGCAAAAAAAATCCAATAATATGCTCGTTTAGAAAAACTATCTTTGATCTTTTATAAACTGTTGCATTTGGTGATGAACCACAAAACGGCACATAAAATCAAACATATGTCATTAGAAAGGTATATATAGATGTGCGTTTTTGAAAGTGTTTTAATTTTGAATGGACTTTTTGACAAGATTTAGATCAAATAAAAGCCCTCTATTATACTTATATAAACCTATTTGCACATTTTTATTACCCATGTAAAATGAAAAGCAAACATATGATCAAAAGAATTTTCAATCTTGTGGCCTTTCTGTGCCATTTTTAAATGGGGCTTATAATAAAATCACCGAACAAAGTTGTTTAGAGCCGAAGTCCATCAAACCAAAAAAAAAAATACAAATTAGATGAAAACAACCGGAAAAATTTTCGACTTCAATAATCCTAACTTGGTACAGGCATTTCAAAAGAAATGGTTGCTAAACCAGTTTTATGGCGTGACAACCCCCCCCCCCCCCCCACCTGTCCGTTTCTAATATATTAGTTCCAGTTTAAACTTAACCTGTATCTAAAAAAGTTTTGGAATGTAAAAAAAAATCTCTACTTAATTGCGAAAAACTTGACCAATAAGGTCGGTAACTCCTTATTATGTATTAAGATTTTCTTTCAAATTGCTAATTGGGATAGATTTTGGTATGCTGAACGTTTTTGCATTAATATAATTTTCAAGAAAGGCAATTACTCCAAGAAGAGTTATTATAAATATACTAAAATATTGCATCATTATATCTTTTATTTATTCAGATAAATTTTTGGCATTTGTTAAAGTTTTTGTGTTATTAGCCAAAGGCAGCAATTTACACCATGTTTATAAGAAACGATCTTCCAGGGAACCTACTTTCCCAACAGCAAAACTGGTTTCTGTACAATTTCGTTTATACGCTTTCATTATGTCCATCTCCAAGTTATGGCCCTTTTTGCCATTAAGTTTTTTGCAATGAATTTGTTGTTGGCATCTCTCCTACATATTTGATCTAATTTCAAGTATATTAAAGTGGATTGCTGATCACATTGCGTACATGGTCAAATTGCGCTATAGAATTGCTGCACATGACATTTTTGTACTTAAATTTTGGAAAATCAAGTGGTTGGAGCCATTTCTCTTTCATTAGCAACGGAAGGATATGTAGTAAACGCATAGTTCTAAGAAAAAGTCTAAACAAATACATGGTGACTTCAAGATGGGGAACAACATTGTTGCCTCGCTTGGTTTTACCATGTGTTTCAGAGATCCTGTACATTTACTCTGTATCCTATGTTGTTAGTTACAGATTGGAGATTCTCTCTCCTTCGGTATGGAATCCATGATAAAAAGATTCCTCGTGCGAAGATATTAGCTCTCAATATTTCAGTTATGATGCTTTTGTTCTTGAGAACATTTCTGATATGGATACACTATCATACTTTCAAATTGTGGCATTGTAATTTTTGTAATTTCGGATTTTTTCTCGCCATCTACAATGATTTTAATATGCCAAATAGACAAAAGAAGTGCACTATGATTGGTTATATGTTGTGATTTTCTTCTTGTATAGTCTTTTTGTAGGACAACGGTTGACAGTGATAATAATTGTAAGATAACTTTGCCAGTTGTTGACACTCCGGCATCCATGAAAAAAGAACAGATACACGGACGTAGCGTTGATCGAAATTAAGCAATAAATTTCGCACAAGCCAATGGTAGGACCATCATGGAGATACTATGAGATATGAACAAAGCCCGTTTTTGTAGGTTTCATGGTTACCTCAAATACAGACTGTCCCATGTGCAATTACCTCATACCCTTTCATTGTTTATAGCAAAACAAAGGAATGGAACAACGCTTTTATTTTTTATTATCTTCAATCCACAGCTCATCATCTCTTCAAATTTAATTACCGATATGTTTTCCCATCTTTTAAAGTCGAGACATGTTTTGTTCCATCGCAGACTTTGTGGACACTTCTTCTCTTACATCAAAATGAATTTGTTCAGATTGCATCCAAACATAACAGGACTGAAGTTTTAATTTTTGTCCATCCCATCTCAGGAAATGGGACCAAAAAGTCGTTCGATTGGGTGTTTGAACATATTGGACAGTATAATTTGATCAATTATACTTTGAATGATTTAACATATTTGATGGTATAATCTTGATCTATTATCCTTTAGTTTAGGTGTATTTAATACTATTGCAGTTGGAGAATATCAATGGATTTGAGATAGCAATAGCCGTTTTTGAGCAACAAAAGCCCAAAGAGGGTCAAATGGGGAAGCTATTATGTTTTGAAGAGATATTGATGTATTTCTTTTTCCTGTTTGTTACTTAAAACATGTTCCAAAAAAAAAAAAAAAAGAATAAAATTTATCTGAACCATCTTAAAATAAGATGCCAAAAGGACCCAACCGTTTCAGAAACAGGAGCCCAGAGTGGAATTGGCGTTTTTCATTACCTCATTTGACCTACAAGGCCGTATGTTGGTGCTCGTTTTCCGTCCGTCTTTCATTTTTTAAAAAAGTCTTCCCCTCTGAAACCACTTAGATAATTAATTTTAAGCAAACATAGTCTGAAGAATTACCCCGTGTATTTAGTTTCAAAAATGTGTCCAAGGACCAAATACTATAGGGTCGTACACAAAATTAAATTTGGGTACATTTCGATTTCTCGGGGGGGGGGGGAACTTTTAAAGATATAAAAACTATACTGGGGATAAAACGATCAGCACTACCAGATGTACATACAATGCAATGTTGAAGAAAATCAGATAACTAATTTTGGAGTTATCCTCCTTTTCTCTCAGAATTTTCTCAAAATTTGATTCATATTCTTTTTCAAAGCATTTATAACACACAAAGGTCAAGTTTAAATTGCAAAGATGTTAAGCATACCAAGGTCTGCGTACCTAGAAATTCTAAGATGGAAGAATACTTTTCTAAATTGTAATATCTTGTGTCTAATCCCCTTTGCATTTTGTAAGCAAAATAAATCAAAGCCAATCGGAACCATCTTGGTTACATTAGCGTTTGAATAGTCACCTTTAAAATGTACCAGGCAAGTCGACAAATGTCCACCAGCGTGGAACTTAAAAAATTTAATATTTAACCCTTTACGTGAAGTGCATATTTATGAATTAAACTTGAAGCAAAAATATTTATGGGATGCTGACAAAGTTATGTCTCCTTTAGTGCCGACCTATCATACACAGGCGTCAGATGAGGTTGGATTACTCCTTCGTTCGTTTGAAGTCAGGTTAGTTAAAAAAGGATAAAATAATACCCAAAGACATTATTTCAGTTTCAATTTTATAAATAATACTGTAAATTTGTTTTCTGCACATGGCTATCGTTTTTAAAACTTGTAGATGATGTTCTGCCCAATTTAAGGATTACCATTATCTAATATACCAATGCATGTATGAACTGGAAACTACAGATACCAATAACACTATCACCAGCATAAAACCAGGGCCAACACATCTATAATTCTTTTCACGTTTGGTTTCAAAACTTTCAGAAACGTCTGCAACAGTGAAATTCCAAATTCTTGGCATCACTTACCCAAATATTACTTTTGTTATCGCTTGGCGTCCTGCGTCCGTCGTCCGCCCCTTGTCCGTCCGTCGTAAACTTTTTATTCAAAGATTTTCTCTAAAACCACTTGGCCTATTGGGAAAAACTTGGTCACAACAGTCCTTGCATGGTCCCCTTTAAAATAATTATCCGACAGGCCACTACCTCGTCCTGCGTGAATGGTTGGCACGCATAGACTAGCCTCATGCATTGTCTCAATGGTTTTGTAATTATTGAACCTGCTTTGTGTATAAATCGGACAAAAAGGCAAAATTGTCAGTATCAGTTGCATAAAACAACGGATTAAACGCAAAAATATCGGACAAAAAGCGAATCGGACAAAAGAAACGGACTAAAAAGGAAAAATTTCTGACATAAAGCAAAATTTTCGGACAAAAAGCCAATCGGACAAAAAGGGACGGACTAAACGCAAAAGTTTCGGACGAAAAGTAAACTTCGGACAAAAAGCACTGTATCATTCGTTCATTACTGTTTTCGTTTTTAGATGAACATTTTTGACAATTCGGCGGGAAACTGAACCATTTAAACTTTTCTATCGATTTTGCACTACCAAATATGACTTTGAAACTTTAAGAACAATTTTCAAGATTATATTATATTTTTTCATGATGCACATAATAACATTTCGAAAAGAAAAAGTAGGGGTCACTGTACAAACGTATAAGCGGATAGAACTCGAGAATTTTAAAAATCTATTACAAAATCAAAAAGCAGAGAAGTAGCACGGGTGCAGTCTTATTTTCATCTGCTTTTCAGAATTTCCTCTGAGACAAAAATCAGAAGTATCCTAGTATGACCGATTGATAAAAACAAAGGCGATTTTATCCTCACTGATTGTTACAATAGTCCCAAATTTCAAACATAAAAACACTCTTTAATATCAATACATTTGCAATTAATAGTGATTGGTTCTACGCTATGGTCTTTTCTATTATTTTATTAGACAGAAACATCATTATATCTGCATATTTTGCATTTAACAGCATGAAAGACCTTTGTATTGTTTCTAACAATAATGCATGTCAAACTCATTTATGATTTTGACATTCTAGTAATCGTTCGTATAATAACCACATAAAATCCTATGGAAGTTATGCCTATTGGAAGCATAAATCCCTTGAGAATATATCTAATAACTATAACAGAATGATAATATGGTCATTTTGACATCTTAAAATTGGAATTTAAGGATGACATTTAGTAAATGGCATGTGTGGGTTATTATTATATAGAAACTATCATCAGTGATCACATTAACTTAAACTGCATTTAATTAATAAATAGAGCCTTCATAAATGATTCAGGTGGCTGTTTATTTTTTGTTTTGTTCAGGACTTGACTTGTGACAAAAGAAAAAAAAATATGCGTATTAATAACCTACTACAGATATGTGTAATATAACCGGAAGTTAACAGACCGCATCAACATAACCAGTCTGGAATGGTCATATGAGTCTGCCTTATTATATAGGGAATAATACATGGCAAAATCCGTATAACATGCGGTATCATCCCGAGTTACCATCATCCCTCGGGCTGATATTGGTAACTCGGGATGATACGGCATGTGATACGGATTTTGCCATGTATTATACAGTTTATCATATATTTAAACAGAGGACTTCTGAATCCCCAAAATACTGTCAAAAATTGAAATTGGCAAGAGAAAATGCATGTATTTTGTGAAGAAGAAAATTTCAAAATTGACGGAAAGGACTTGAGGTGGTAGGAATAAAATCTAACATGTGAAGGAAAAAGGTTGAAGGAAAAAGGTTTGTTAGATTTCTTTTAATCGTATTAATAATGGGATTTAATCGTATTAATGGGAGATTTCTTGGAGACTCGTTGGGTTTTTCACTTTTTTAAACTCTAATGGGCAAAGCACAGTAGATTACATGTTAGCTTCGACAAAGTTATAGCACAATGTTCAGTTTTTTAACATAAAACCTCCAGTAGAATTTTCTGATCACTCAATATTATCTTGCTGTCTTAAGATAAAAACACAAAGAGAGACAACTCTTAGTCAAAACAAGAATTATGGTAAATTTATATGGCAGGATGATAAATCACAGCCTACTAGAAGATATAGATAACATAATAAAGGTTATAACTAATATAGAAAATGATACATTTGATGATATTGATTTAATTATTGATAACATCAATAGCATTTATTGTAATGCTGCACATAAAACCTTGCGATTTATAAGAAAACGAAACCGTCCATCAAATAGACCCAAAAAATCTGTACCAAAGAAAC